>JAVLUX010000012.1:357500-407500 GCA_032164185.1 Moxostoma hubbsi
GTATAGTGAGTGTTTGTGTGTGTGTGTATAGTGTGTGTGTGTGTGTGTATAGTGTGTGTGTGTGTGAGTGAGTATAGTGAGTGTGTGTGAGTGAGAATAGTGAGCGTGTGTGTGTGAGTGTATGTGAGTGTGTATAGTGTGTGTGTGTGTGTGTGAGAGTGAGTTTAGTGTGTGTGAGTGAGTATAGTGAGTGAGTGTGTATAGTGTGTGTGTGAGTGAGTATAGTGATTGAGTGTGTGAGTGAGTATAGTGTGTGTGTGTGTGTGTGTGTGAGAGTGTATAGTGTGTGTGTGTGAGTGAGTGAGTGAGTATAGTGAGTGTGTGTGTGAGTATAGTGTGTGTGAGTATAGTGTGTGTGTGAGTATAGTGAGTGTGTGTGAGTATAGTGAGTGTGTGTGTGAGTGAGTATAGAGTGTGTGTGTGAGTGAGTATAGTGAGTGTGAGTGTGCGATTGTGTGTATAGTGTGTGTGTGTGTGTGTGAGTCAGTGAGTATAGTGAGTGTGTGTGTATGAGTGAGTATAGTGTGTGTGTGTGTGTGTGAGTGAGTATAGTGAGTGTGAGTGTGCGATTGTGTGTATAGTGTGTGTGTGTGTGTGTGAGTCAGTGAGTATAGTGAGTGTGTGTGTATGAGTGAGAGTGAGTTTAGTGTGTGTGAGTGAGTATAGTGAGTGAGTGTGTATAGTGTGTGTGTGAGTGAGTATAGTGATTGAGTGTGTGAGTGAGTATAGTGTGTGTGTGTGTGTGTGAGAGTGTATAGTGTGTGTGTGTGAGTGAGTGAGTGAGTATAGTGAGTGTGTGTGTGAGTATAGTGTGTGTGAGTATAGTGTGTGTGTGAGTATAGTGAGTGTGTGTGAGTATAGAGTGTGTGTGTGAGTGAGTATAGAGTGTGTGTGTGAGTGAGTATAGTGAGTGTGAGTGTGCGATTGTGTGTATAGTGTGTGTGTGTGTGAGTCAGTGAGTATAGTGAGTGTGTGTGTATGAGTGAGTATAGTGTGTGTGTGTGTGAGTGAGTATAGTGTGAGTGTGTGTGTGAGTGAGTATTGTGTGTGTGTGTGTGTGAGTATAGTGAGTGTTTGTGTGTGTGTGTGTGTGTGAGTGAGTATAGTGAGTGTGTGTGTGTGAGTGAGTGAGTATAGGGTGTGTGTGTGTGAGTGAGTGAGTATAGTGTGTGTGTGTGTGAGTATAGTGAGTGTTTGTGTGTGTGAGTGTGTATAGTGTGTGTGAGTGTGTATAGTGCGTGTGTGTGTGAGTATAGTGAGTGTTTGTGTGTGTGTATAGTGTGTGTGTGTGTGTATAGTGTGTGTGTGTGTGAGTGAGTATAGTGAGTGTGTGTGAGTGAGAATAGTGAGCGTGTGTGTGTGAGTGTGTGTGAGTGTGTATAGTGTGTGTGTGTGTGTGAGAGTGAGTTTAGTGTGTGTGAGTGAGTATAGTGAGTGAGTGTGTATAGTGTGTGTGTGAGTGAGTATAGTGAGTGAGTGTGTGAGTGAGTATAGTGTGTGTGTGTGAGTGAGTGAGTATAGTGAGTGTGTGTGTGAGTATAGTGTGTGTGAGTATAGTGTGTGTGTGAGTATAGTGAGTGTGTGTGAGTATAGTGAGTGTGTGTGTGAGTGAATGAGTATAGTGAGTGTGTGTGTGAGTGGGTATAGTGAGTGTGTGTGTGTATAGAGTGTGTGTGTGTGAGTGAGTATAGTGTGTGTGCGTGTGTGTGAGTATAGTGAGTGTATGAGTGAGTATAGTGAGTGTGTGTGTGAGTGTATAGTGTGTGTGTGAGTGTGTATAGTGTGTGTGTGAGTCAGTGAGTATAGTGTGTGTGTGAGTCAGTGAGTATAGTGTGTGTGTGTGTGAGAGTGAGTATAGTGTGTGTGTGTATATAGTGTGTGTGTGTGAGTGAGTATAGTGAGTGAGTGAGTGAGTGTGTATAGTGTGTGAGTGAGTATAGTGAGTGTGTATAGTGAGTGTATAGTGTGTGAGTATAGAGTGTGTGTGAGTGAGTATAGGGAGTGTGTGAAGTGTGTGAGTGAGTGAGTGTAGTGTGTGTGTGTGTGAGTGAGTATAGTGAGTGTGTGTGAGTGAGTATAGTGTGTGTGTGTGTGAGTGTGTATAGTGTGTGTGTGTGAGAGTGAGTGAGTGAGTGTGTGTGTGTGTGAGTGTGTGTGTGAGTGAGTATAGAGTGTGTGTGTGAGTGAGTATAGAGTGTGTGTGAGAGTGAGTATAGTGAGCGTGTGTGTGAGTGAATGAGTATAGTGAGTGTGTGTGTGAGTGTGTATAGTGTGTGTGTGTGAGAGTGAGTGAGTGTGTGTGTGTGTGAGTCAGTGAGTACAGTGAGTATGAGTGAGTATAGTGTGTGTGTTTTTTTGAGTGAGTATAGTGAGTGTGTGTGTGAGTATAGTGTGTGTGTGTGTGAGTATAGTGAGCGTTTGTGTGTGTGAGTATAGTGAGTGTGTGTGTGAGTGAGTATAGAGTGTGTGTGTGAGTGAGTATAGTGTGTGTGTGTGTGAGTGAGTGAGTATAGTGTGTGTGTGTGAGTGAGTATAGTGTGTGTGAGTGTGTATAGTGCGTGTGTGTGTGAGTATAGTGAGTGTTTGTGTGTGTGTGTGTATAGTGTGTGTGTGTGTGTGTGAGTGAGTATAGTGAGTGTGTGTGAGTGAGTGAGTATAGTGAGTGTGTGTGAGTGTGTATAGAGTGTGTGTGTGAGTGAGTATAGTGTATGTGAGTATAGTGAGTGTGTGTGTGAGTGTGTATAGTGTGTGTGTGAGTATAGTGAGTGTGTGTGAGTGAGTGAGTATAGTGAGTGAGTATAGTGTGTGTGTGAGTGAGTATAGATTGTGTGTGAGTGAGTGAGTATAGTGAGTGTGTGTGTGTGTGTATAGTGTGTGTGTGTGTGTGTGTCAGTGAATGAGTATAGTGAGTGAGTATAGTGTGTGTGTGTGAGTGAGTATAGTGAATGTTTGTGTGTGTATAGTGTGTGAGTGTGTGTGTGAGTGAGTATAGAGTGTGTGTGTGAGTGAGTATATTGAGTGAGTGTGTGTGTGTGAGTATAGTGAGCGCGTGTGTGTGTGTGAGTGTGTATAGTGTGTGTGTGTGAGTGTGTATAGTGTGTGTGTGTGAGTGAGTATAGTGAGTGTGTGTGAGTGAGTATAGTGAGTGTGTGTGAGTGAGTGTGTGTGTGTGTGTGAGTGAGTATAGAGTGTGTGTGTGAGTATATTGAGAGTGTGTGAGTGTGTGTGAGTGAGTATAGTGTGTGTGTGAGTGAGTATAGTGAGTGTGTATAGTGTGTGAGTGTGTGTGTGAGTGAGTATAGAGTGTGTGTAGTGTGTGTGTGAGTGTGTATAGTGTGTGAATGTGTGTGAGTATAGAGTGTATGTGTGAGTGAGTATAGAGTGTGTGTGTGTGAGTGAGTATATTGAGAATGTGTGAGTGAGTATAGTGTGTGTGTGAGTATAGTGAGTGTGTATAGTGTGTGAGTGTGTGTGTGAGTGAGTATAGAGTGTGTGTGTGAGTGAGTATAGTGTGTGTGTGAGTGTGTATAGTGTGTGAGTGTGTGTGTGAGTATATAGTGTATGTGTGATTGAGTATAGAGTGTGTGTGTGAGTGAGTATATTGAGAGTGTGTGTGAGTGTGTGTGAGTGTGTATAGTGTGCGAGTGTGTGTGTGAGTGAGTATAGAGTGTGTGTGTGAGTATATTGAGAGTGTGTGTGAGTGAGTATAGTGTGTGTGTGTGAGTGTGTGTGTGAGTGAGTATAGAGTGTGTGTGTGAGTGAGTATAGTGTGTGTGTGTGTGTGTGTGTGTGAGTATAGAGTGTGTGTGTGAGTGAGTATAGTGTGTGTGTGTGTGTGTGTGTGAGTGAGTATATTGAGAGTGTGTGTGAGTGAGTATAGTGTGTGTGTGTGTGTGTGTGTGTGTGTGTGAGAGTATAGAGTGTGTGTGTGAGTATAGAGTGTGTGTGTGAGTGAGTAGAGTGTGTGTTGAGTGTGTGTGTGTGTGTGAGTGAGTATATAGTGTATGTGTGATTGAGTATAGAGTGTGTGTGTGAGTGAGTATATTGAGAGTGTGTGTGTGAGTGTGTGTGTGAGTGTGTATAGTGTGCGAGTGTGTGTGTGAGTGAGTATAGAGTGTGTGTGTGAGTATATTGAGAGTGTGTGTGAGTGAGTATATTGAGAGTGTGTGTGAGTGAGTATAGTGTGTGTGTGTGAGTGTGTGTGTGAGTGAGTGAGTATAGAGTGTGTGCGTGAGTGAGTATAGTGTGTGTGTGTGTGTGTGAGTGAGTATAGAGTGTGTGTGTGAGTGAGTATAGTGTGTGTGTGTGATTGAGTATATTGAGAGTGTGTGTGAGTGAGTATAGTGTGTGTGTGTGTGTGTGTGTGTGTGTGAGAGAGAGTATAGTGTGTGTGTGTGTGTGTGTGATTGAGTATAGTGTGTGTTGAGTGTGTGTGTGTGTGTGTGTGTGTGTGTGAGTATAGTGTGTATGTGTGTGTGTGAGTATAGTGTGTGTGTGAGTGAGTATAGTGTGTGTGTGTGTGTGTGTGAGTGAGTATAGAGTGTGTGTGAGTGAGTATATTGAGAGTGTGTGTGAGTGAGTATATTGTGTGTGTGTGTGAGCATAGTGTATGTGTGTGTGTGTGTGTGTGAGTGAGTGTGTGAGTGAGTATAGAGTGTGTGTGTGTGAGTGAGTATAGAGTGTGTGTGTGAGTGAGTATATTGAGTGTGTGTGAGTGAGTATAGTGTGTGTGTGAGTGAGTATAGTGAGTGTGTATAGTGTGTGAGTGTGTGTGTGTGAGTGTGTGTGAGTGAGTATAGTGTGTGTGTGAGTGAGTATAGTGTGTGTGTGTGTGTGTGTGTGAGTGAGTATAGAGTGTGTGTGTGAGTGAGTATAGTGTGTGTGAGTGAGTATAGAGTGTGTGTGTGTGAGCATAGAGTGTGTGTGTGAGTGAG
This sequence comes from Moxostoma hubbsi, assembly GCA_032164185.1. Lineage (NCBI taxonomy): Eukaryota > Metazoa > Chordata > Actinopteri > Cypriniformes > Catostomidae > Moxostoma > Moxostoma hubbsi. The sequence continues at coordinate 362,435 of JAVLUX010000012.1, forward strand.
TATAGAGTGTGTGTGTGAGTGAGTATAGAGTGTGTGTGTGAGTGAGTATAGTGTGTGTGTGTGTGAGTGAGTATAGTGTGTGTGTGTGTGAGTGAGTATAGTGTGCGAGTGTGTGTGTGAGTGTGTGTGTGAGTGAGTATTGAGTGTGTGTGTGAGTGAGTATATTGAGAGTGTGTGTGAGTGAGTATATTGAGAGTGTGTGTGAGTGAGTATATTGAGAGTGTGTGTGAGTGTGTATAGTGTGCGAGTGTGTGTGTGTGAGTGTGTATAGTGTGCGAGTGTGTGTGTGTGAGTGAGTATAGAGTGTGTGTGAGTATATTGAGAGTGTGTGTGAGTGAGTATAGTGTGTGTGTGTGAGAGTGTGTGTGAGTGAGTATAGTGTGTGTGTGAGTGAGTATAGTGTGTGTGTGTGTGAGTGAGTATAGAGTGTGTGTGTGAGTGAGTATAGTGTGTGTGAGTGAGTATAGAGTGTGTGTGTGAGCATAGAGTGTGTGTGTGAGTGAGTATATTGAGAGTGTGTGTGAGTGAGTATAGTGTGTGTGTATGAGTATAGTGTGTGTGTGTGTGTGTGTGAGAGTATAGAGTGTGTGTGTGAGTGAGTATAGTGTGTGTGTGTGTGTGTGAGTATAGTGTGTGTGTGTGTGTGTGTGAGTATAGTGTGTATGTGTGTGTGAGTATAGAGTGTGTGTGAGTGTGTGTGTGTGTGTGTGAGTGAGTATAGAGTGTGTGTGAGTGAGTATATTGAGAGTGTGTGTGAGTGAGTATATTGTGTGTGTGTGAGTGAGTATATTGTGTGTGTGTGAGTGAGTATAGTGTATGTGTGTGAGTGAGTGAGTGAGCGTGTATAGTGTGTGTGTGTATAGTGTGTGAGTGAGTATATTGAGAGTGTGTGTGAGTGAGTATATTGAGAGTGTGTGTGAGTGAGTATAGTGTGTGTGTGTGTGTGTGTGTGAATGAGTGAGCGTGTGTGTGAGTGTGTATAGTGTGTGAGTGAGTATAGTGTGTGTGTGAGTGAGTATATTGAGAGTGTGTGTGAGTGAGTATATTGAGAGTGTGTGTGAGTGTGTGTGAGTGAGTATAGTGTGTGTGTGTGTGTGTGAGTGAGCGTGTGTGTGAGTGTGTATAGTGTGTGAGTGAGTATAGTGTGCGTGTGTGAGTGAGTGAGCGTGTGTGTGAGTGAGTATAGTGTATGAGTGTGTATAGTGTGTGAGTGTGTGTGTGAGTGAGTATAGTGTGTGTGTGTGTGAGTGAGTGAGCGTGTGTGTGAGTGTGTATAGTGTGTGAGTGAGTATAGTGTGCGTGTGTGAGTGAGTGAGCGCGTGTGTGAGTGAGTATAGTGTGTGAGTGTGTATAGTGTGTGAGTGTGTGTGTGAGTGAGTATAGTGTGTGTGTGTGAGTGAGTGAGTGAGCGTGTGTGTGAGTGTGTATAGTGTGTGAGTGTGTGTTCTCACTTTGACATCGGTGTAGAATGCCTGGAGAACTGACCCAGAAGACTTTGCGATGGAGCGCAGAACATCTAAAGATAAAACGTTTGTAGTGCCTTCCCAAATACTCAAAACCTGCAACACAAAACACACAATCAAACTCCTGAACCCTTCTGAGAACGGTTCTCATATTAATTATCAATATTAACATGTTCTCGGGTTTATTTCACTCAAAATCTGACAACCTAAACTCACATTAGCATGACATAAACATGATACAGGAAACAGTTATTAATAACGGATGCATTACTTCTCTTTCTCTTTTGTTTAATAAAGTTCATTTCAGACTTCTAAAACTTTGTTGTTCATGTGATTAAGTCGATATTTACGAATGTGTGTAAATGAATTTGAATTGTGACATTAAAACATGTTATTCTAAGAAGAGGATTATTTAAATCATGTTTCATGTAGTCAGAATCTAATTAATGATCATTTATCAATGGATATTTACTCAATAAATTAGATTTCATTTTTTGGGAAAAGTTCAGAATGATTTTTGTAAATGGAGGGAAAGTTTGCGCTAAAAATACATCAGCTTCATTTTGGATAAGAAATAAATGTGTAATGTGCTGAACAAAAGAACACAGCAGTCCGAAAACTCAAAATCTTTTCTGGACATTCTCTGAGTTTAGGGAGGTTTGGTTCATGTTAGACTGGATATATATATTTTATCTCAATGTTGGAATGCCCAATTCCTACCATTTAACAGGTTATCAACTCAATCCGGGTGGTGGAGGATGAGTCTAAGTTGCTTCTGAGACCGTCAATCGGCGCATCTGATCACGTGACTCGTTGTGCATGACACCGCGGAGACTCACAGCATGTGGAGACTCATGCTACTCTCCACGATCCACACACAACTCACCACACGCCCCATTGAGAGAACCACTAATCACCACCACGAGGAGGTTACCCCATGTGACTCTACCCTCCCTAGCAACCGGGACAATTTGGTTACCCCATGTGACTCTACCCTCTCTAGCAACCGGGACAATTTGGTTACCCCATGTGACTCTACCCTCCCTAGCAACCGGGCCAATTTGGTTACCCCATGTGAATCTACCCTCCCTAGCAACCGGGACAATTTGGTTACCCCATGTGACTCTACCCTCCCTAGCAACCGGGCCAATTTGGTTACCCCATGTGAATCTACCCTCCCTAGCAACCGGGACAATTTGGTTGCTAAGGAGACCTGACTGGAGTCACTCAGCACGCCCTGGATTCAAACTCACGACTCCAGGTGTGATAGTCAGAGTCAATACTTGCGGAGATACACAGACCCCGCGAGACTGCATATTTAAATAACAAACAAATGTTACATTAAATATCATGTCAATATGAAGAGTTACATCATGTCTTTTTTTATATTAAACAGCTCTCTTGAATACTGGATTCTGATTGGTCAGTGCACCATCTAGTGGTCTGATATTGCTCAGATATCATCATCCAGGGATTGAGTCATCTTTCCTGCGTCTCCGATCACTGTGTGATCTCTACTAGTAAAGTAATAATCAATGTTTCATGTGCATTTATTTGTTAATTAGGCAAATAGTCTTTTCTAAGCGGGATAATGAGAAGTCATTATCTTTTACACATCATCTCAGAGGAACTGTATTAACCAATAATTTAAATATACTACGACACATTGGGAACAACCATCACAAGACAAGCCGTGTTTCTGTCCCCAAGTGTGTTCACCAAATATTCCATAATATATCCAACAATGAACGTATTCTGCTGATATAGAGATGCATAATGAATAAAGAGACTGTAGAATAAACGTGTTTATCTGTGCATCACCTGAGCGTCACGCAGCATGGAGGGCAGTCCGGTGTCTTCAATGTAACCCTGACCACCGAAACACTCCAACCCTTCCGACACCACACACACCGCCTGACAAGAGAAACACACGTGTGTTTGTGTGTGGTCAGTCTGCTGTAAGTGTGTGTGTTGCAAGTGTGTGGTGTGTGTCACCTGTTTTCCCGTGTAGAGTTTGGCCACAGGTGTAAGCAGACGCAGCAGCTGTGTCTCTCTCTCTGAAGCACTTCTGTTCTCCTCTCGACCCAAAAGACGACAAACTTCCATCGTCAGGAGAAAAGCAGCTCGAGTCTCCACCTGAACACACACACACACACACACACACACACACATCAGCAAACACCACACATCCGTGTGTTTAATAAGTGTGTGTGTGTGTGTTTACCTCCAGCCTGCTGAGTGTTTGTACGTGCAGTGGATGATCCTTCAGCAGTTTGCCGAACGCGGAGCGTTTACAGGAGTATTCCCGACACAACTGACACATCCTGACACACACACACCCACAATGTTCATGTCACATGACCTCTGTGTGATGTAGCTCTGATTTATCCTGCATTTAAATGTGTGTTTAGATTGATGTTTGTTATAATCACCTTCTCATTGCGGCCACAGCACACACGGTGTTATAAACACGAGTTATAGTCAACATGTTAGCGATGGAGGCCACACCCCTTCCTTCCTCTGAGATCTACACACACAGAAATAACACACTGAATAAAATGATGGATTGTGAATGAGCAGAAAAACATGAATGATGAGTTTACCAGCTGAGCTTTCATGCCATCGAGCAGCAGTTCAGCAGTTGGCACCTGTCTGGTGCCCAGTTTCTCCTTCAGGCGCTGAACTTCCACACCGTTAGAGGAACCGTCAGAGTCCCAGACCTCCGCCAGGAACAGAGACAGACCGCTGCTGCCCTACACACGCACACACAGAAGTGTGTGTCAGGTTCTGAAGGGTGTTTGTGGAGTGTGTAGTATCAGTTCATCATGACAGGTTCATTCGTGCTCATGTATTAGCCGCTGACTAGCCGTTAAAGTGTGCAGCAGTGTGTGTGTGTGTGTGTGTGTGTTAGTACCGGTGTAGTGTGTCCATGTGCGTCAGTGATGCGGGCCAGTGTTAGGGTCATATCAGCGTCTGTTGCTGAGGTGAACCATTTAAAACCATAAAGCTTGAAGAACCTGTCCTGCTGTTGCCTGGCAACCGTCTCAGTGCCACTCGCTAAAACAACAACAACAACAACACACACACACACACACACACACACACACACACACACACACACACAACAGAATCATATACAATACATTTCACCGGATCAATAATATTAAAATCATAATCATAAAATCAAAGCAACCAGCTCTGAAGTGAATCACAACATCATAATCTTGAATCAAAAGACTGTAAAGAACTACAATCCCATGATGCATTGCCAATCATGTAATACAATTAAATCGATTGAAAAATATAAAAAACAATTTATTTAAATATCAAAATATTTTAAGTTTATTGCACAATATGGTGACATAAGCTAATATATCAGTAGTTTGAGAGTGTGGGGAGAGCGACTCGATTGTTTAAGTCACAGTGCATCATGGGAGTGGGCGGAGCTGCAGAGCTCTTCTCTGATTGGTGGATCTCTCTTTAGGATTATGGGTAGTGTAGTTCTTTAACAGGAATTCTGCTATGAAACTATCACTGGAGACAGATCGTAGTAGCAGGTGCGAACAGGCGAAAGGTCAGTGTGTGTGTACCTGCAGTCTGAGCGGCTATGAAGTTGAAATAACGCAGACTGATATGTTCAACAGAAGCACATCCATGAACAACCGCAGTCATTTCAGAATTATTCACCTTCACAACTGTCAATCAAGTACTCTCAGTGTGTAGTGTGTGTGTGTGTGTGTGTGTGTGTGTGTGTGTGTGTGTGTGAGTCTCACAGACGTCAGATCCTCCTCTCCTCTCGGTCATCCACTGTCCTGATGTCCAGAATTTCTTCTCATCACGTGATGTCAAACGCTCAAACACTTCTTTGACCAGCATACCTGAAGACTACACAACACTTCTTTAGTCACTGGGCTTCATTCATGACACACAGAACACAATGTGATGTACATCATTCGTAAAGTCATTCTGATACATTAATGAAAGTTTTCATCGTGGTAAGAACTCAATTTTCACCAGCTCACGAGCGAATCCTGCGTAAAAGTTATCGGAACATTTTCTGTTCTTTCAATGACAGAACATTGAGTGAAATTCAATAAAAAAAACAGATCTAATTATGTGTCAGGAACTTTAATTGCTGACATAAGTAAAAATACATGCTTTTGCTTTCCTCTGTTGTCATTTTATTGAATGTCTCTGAAGGCATGTGAAGATGTTTGATACTCTAGAAGAAATGAACGTGACACATGTGTTTGTGTGTTTCACCTGTATGACTTTAGCAGCTCCATCAGTCATGGCCAGAGGACACGTGTAGAGTCCAGCAGACGGAGCGAACAGGTACATCTTACTCATCTGATACACACGACTACACACACACACACACACACACACACACACACACACACTAATGACAGCTGTGACATGAATACAGCAGATACTGATGTTTGAGTGATCTCTTACTTGTATTCTCCATATGTCCTCTCATATCCCGCGGCGACCAGTCCCTCGTGTGCAGAGATGTGTTTCAGGTGCGTCCAGGCATCGCAGGTGATGATGTGGTCCACACGGCGACCCCATGCATCATACCGTTGCAGACGGGGTGGATTCAGCTCACACTGACGGCCCAACACGTCAATTTCACTGATGATACGCTCACCAAACCGCAACAGATCTCGCTCCACCTCCTACACACACTCACCATTTTTATATTCATACCTGCACAGGTGTTTGAGTGTGCGTGCATGCGTGTGTGTGTTTTACCTGCACAGGTGTTTGAGTGCGTGTTTTACCTGCACAGGTAGGTGTCTCTTCAGGTAAGCTCTGAGCAGTGAATCTTGTGTAAAGGGGTTTGTGAGCAGTGGTTTCTCTTGGAAGAATGGTCCGATGGCAGAGCGGGAAAACAGTGTGTGTGAGAGAGAGTGTGTATGCTCTTCAACCTCGCTGATGGTGTCACTGGACACACTGCTGTGAGACACACTCCGACTGAGCATGTGCAGAGCCCAGCGGTTACCACGGCAACACACCCGAACTGCCATTACTGATGCTGCAGACTGGACACACAGATACAACACACACACACACACACACACACGTCTCTGATTACCTGCACCGAGTCAAACTAATAAACTTTGTGATCGTGTAGACGTCATGACGAAGCCCCGCCCATATTCAAAAACATATTTTTATACAATTATCCATAAATTTGTGTGATGTCACAGATGTAGATCGGAGTGAAATTATTTTAATGATAATTAATGATTTGTTCTGTTAAACACATCTCTAGATCAACAGCTGTGTGTGTTTATGCAACGGAAATGATAGAAATCAAATGAACGTGATTTCTATGATCTTTAATCATACAGAAGTTTACGTCAGTCTTCGCTTTATGAATTAAGCATAACTTTCGACATGAACAGAAACTGTGAACTTTCACCCAGTCACGGTCACGGCGGCCTTTTCTGCTCTTTAATTCCACAATGTGAGTTTAATCTTTATGTGTCATCATACATCATCATCCTGCTGTATTTAAACACTTTAAAACATAAACATTCACTAGAAAATACAAACTCAAAATATACGCACAATCAGACTCGGCTAAACTTGAACAACAACTGAACTACCGCTGAATCTGAGCACATTTAATCTGAATTTTACTGAGATTTGAGCAGATCTGTGCGATATTTCACTGTACTTTAGGATGTTTGAGCAACTCACCGATTGTTCGCGTCTCCAAACCACCAAAACAAACTCCAAATGAATCAACTCCGATCCGTTCAGAGAGTCGATTCTTCATCTGCGCGTGTGTGTGATTATTTAGCCCTGTTCGTTATTCAGTGTGCGTGCGCATGCGCGTGTAATAGATCGCCAGTTGCAATCCCGCTCAGAGAGGATCGAGATGGACTGGTGACACTGGCATGTTGCCAGTTAAGGTCTACAACTACCACCAGCGTGTGAGTGTACATGCCCGACGAAACAGAAACCCGGTGTAGTTTGTAACTAAGTCAGAGCTTCATGCGGTTGCAGCACCTGTTGTTAAGGCAAGACTTCACTAGATCATCATCATCAGCTCTCCGTAAAGTCACATAATATGACCTTTACTTGTACTGATCCAATAAACATCCTTCAAATTACACGCAGACATATCTAGACAACATTATTATTGCTGTAGTTTCCTCTATATTTATATTTTATTCTTATTTCACTTATTAAATATGTTTATATTTCAGTTGTTTGTATGTATATACTATATGTATATTTTTGCATTCTCTTGCATGGAAGCTGCTGTCATCGTGTGTAAATATAATTTATAATAATCCAATAAACAATGATCAGAAACATATTGACAGATATTAAATAAACAAACATTCTGTTCAATTAGATGATCTTTCTAAAATGATATCCTAATCTCATATCTACTAGTGATTCATTATTAAACAAATGTGAGTGAATGAGCGGGAAAACCGAAAGGACCGTTAACGTCTGATGTACGTCGCCCTACAGCAGTTTATGAAGTTCACTTGTCATTTATTACAGATAAGGTTTAGAGTTCCCCATATTACAGATTTATAGCACGACAAACAAGCATTCATAAACTATACCAGATATCATCAGTGTCTTCAGAAACTCCATATTTATATACAGCTGCTTCTGTTCAACTTCAGTTTTGACCTTATTTTCACTAGATTTCAGAACTTTATAAATGAAAATATAAAAAGCTGCAGGATTCAATCTTCACAAATCAATAAACGCGACAAGACGTTGTGAATATCACACTGCATTTAATGCGTCTTCATGCAGCGTAAAGCGAGCGCATGCGGATACAGAAACCAAAGCAGAATATTCCAGCCCATAATGGAGAAAAACATTTCAGCACAACATAAAAGTCTAAAAATATCATCAGGATTTAAGCATATATGTGATAAAAACTGTACAAATGGAGGTTGATGAAGTAATAAACGCACTCGTCTGGTCCTGAGTCCTTGAAAACAACGAATCACAAAACATGAATAAACATTAAAAAGACGTCAAGTCTCTGGCGTCAGACGCAGCAGACTGTGTGGTTTGTGTTTAGTGTGAATCGCTCGATGAGGTTTGTGTGTTTTAGGAGGTTTTCTGGCTTTAAGAGGCGCCGCAGGCCACTGCTGCAGTTCCTGTGGGTGCGTGTTAAAGCTCCTGGGATTCAGGCCCATTCCTTCTCCTCTAAGGGGCGGGACCCGGTCCACTAGCTCCGCCCATCCCACCATTGCCCGGCTCCATGTGATTGGTGGGCGGTTTGATGGTGGGCGTGGGGTGTTGGTGTTGGAGGACGTGTCTCTCGAGCAGCGTGCGGTGCGTGAACGCGCGGTGACAAACGCCACAGGTGAAGGTGCGCTCCACGCGGTGTGTGCGCATGTGCACGTTGAGCGAGCTCTTCTGCGTGAAGCGTTTGCTGCAGACGGAGCACTGAAACGCTCGCACGCCCGTATGCACCACCATGTGCTTGAGCAGATAGTCACGGAGCGAGAACGAGCGCCAGCAGATGCTGCACTGATGCGGCTTCTGACCTGCACACACACACAAACACACACACACACACACACACACGTCAACCCTGCGTCTGTACTATTACAGTGTGCTGGCTTTGATTGTAATTGTGTTAGCCTGTCAAAGTCAACATATTGTTATACATTCAGACCATCAGACTGTTCTGGAAAGGTCCACTATGCTTCTCTAACTGATCGGACTTTTCACACAGCAGGCAATCAAAAATGTAAAAAATCCCATAGACTTACATTGACCGAAATTCAAATGTAAACAAACCCAGTGAAGGCCTTTAATCTGCTTTCAGTTCTCTCTCTCTGACGGTTTATTGGACTAACTGTTTCTCTTAATAAATGATCTGTATAACCAGAAAACTTCAAACTTTCAGACACCTCTTGGTCAAGTCAAACATGAGCTTTCTAATGATCATCATTAACAGTGTAGTGTGCGTACCGGAGTGGATGAACATGTGTTTGCTGTAGTTCTTGCGCGAGCGCAGTGATTTTCCGCAGTGGCTGCAGTCGAACGACTCTGATCCCTGCGGGGCAAAACTCTGACCCGCAATGCATGCTGGGGTTGAGGGGGGTAGAGCTGGGGTCAGTGGGGCAGGGGGCGGGGCCTGCTGACACGAGTCAGACATGTTGTCAATCACCATTGGTCCGCCCACATAGAAGGAGGAGGACTGTGATTCGCTGGCAGGAAACTGGAAAAGCATCTGAAAATAAAGACATGTTATTATCATCATGATATTATGTATTATTATTTTACTGATGATAATATTGTGTTTGGGTGTGTCACACCTGGTTGCTGAGGCTCTGTGTTGTCGGCGGGGGCGAGAGCGGTTTGTTGACTCGACCGCGAGAGTTTGAACCCAGAGACGACTGCGGATCCGCCTGGGACCAAAAACCACCAGGGAACACACTGGACTCCTCATAGAACCCACCCTGAAATGCACACACACACACACACACGCACCCGCGCACACACACACACGCACACGCGCCCACACACACACACACACGCGCCCGCGCACACACACACACGCGCCCACACGCACACGCGCCCGCACACACGCGCCCACACGCACACGCGCCCACACACACACACGCGCACACACACGCACACACACAAACACACACACACACGCAAACGCGCACATAAACACACACACACAAACACACACACACACACACACACACACACCCGTTTCCAGTGGCCTCTGCTGCATTTGCTCTGCAGGACATGTACATTACTGTGTGTTTTACCTGTCCATAGGTGTGCTGGTGTGATGCGTTCCCTCTCTCGTCCATCTCAAACAGCCCCTCCCCTTCCTGCACCCCCTCATTCTTCACCACCACCTCCCCCCCCCCCAACACCTGCACGCACACACAAAAATAATGTTACATCTTACATGCCAAATGTCAAGTTCAGAATAAAAAAAGCTCAGAAAGTTAATTGAGCCCAACAGTTTCCGCCCACTTATTCATCTTGTTCCGGAAGTATTTTTCTGCTTTAATTTCATTAAAGCCTTCATAAAATCAAAGCAACCAGCTCTGAAGTGAATCACAACATCATAATCTTGAATCAAAAATCAGACAAAAACACAAAGATACAAGACTGTAATAATGTGTTTCATGAGGAATGAACTACAATCCCATGATGCATTGCCAATAATGTAATACAATTAAATCGATTGGAAAAATATAAAAAACTATTTATTTAAATATCAAAATATTTTAAGTTTATTGCACAATATGGTGACATAAGCTAATATATCAGTAGTTTGAGAGTGTGGGGAGAGCGACTCGATTGTTTCATTCACAGTGCATCATGGGAGTGGGCGGAGCTGCAGAGCTCTTCTCTGATTGGTGGATCTCTCTTTAGGATTATGGGTAGTGTAGTTCTTTAACAGGAATTCTGCTATGAAACATGATTTTTAAACAATGAAGTTGAAATAACGCAGACTGATATGTTCAACAGAAGCACATCCATGAACAACCGCAGTCATTTCAGAATTATTCACCTTCACAACTGTCAATCAAGTACTACACTAACACAAGAGTTTAAAACTGCCATTTACAGTACATGCAGCTTTAAATGAAGACAACAGTGTGATTGGATAAATCACGTCTGAGCACTTGCGATTGTATCACTGGAGACAGATCGTAGTAGCAGGTGCGAACAGGCGAAAGGTCAGTGTGTGTGTACCTGCAGTCTGAGCGGTTGTCTCTGTTTACGTGTGTGCGCTGCAGCTCTCTCTCTGTCTGTCTCTCTCTCTCCCTCTCTCTTGTCCTCTTCACTGAATCTGTCCACGGCCACTACAAGCTCCTCCCCCCCGCCGCTATACTCCAAACCCCCGCCGCGGGCCATTCCGGGGGGAGAGGCGATCTGAGCACGCTCGTTTGCGGCGGCGACATTAGCACTTTGCTCCGAGCTCGGATTCAACATGTAGTTGATTTCCTGCACACAGCTGGTTTGTTTCAGCATGGCCCCGCCCCCTGCCACACCCATCCCCTCCCCTCGACACAACCCAGTCCCGCCTAACTCAGGGAGGGGCATCAGTGGGCCCACGCCCCCGCCCTCCCCCTGTGCCCCACCGCTTAGAGCGGCTGCCATTTCCACCGCAGACGTGCAATCACCCGGCATGCTGTAAACGAAGCCCTTTAGCGGTGAGCTCTCACGCTCTTTCCCGTCGCCACCCTCCTCCTGCTTGGGCAGAGCGCCCCCCAGAGGCCCCACCCCTCCGGCGGCAGCAGCAGCTGCACGTCGCTGCGAGATGATCTGTGTGCACTCATCAATGACGGTCTTGATCTGCAGGATGGATGCAGCTGTGAGGATGCAGAGCGCTTGCGAGTGCAGCACCACCAGCGAGCCGCTGTACATGAAGTCCACCAGCTGCTTCACCGTCTCAGCCGGAACCAGCGGCGGCACCGAGATCTCCGAATGACCCAGCAGCAGCTTGTCTTGGAAGAACGGGCTCCCTGCCGCCAACACGCAGGCATGCGCCCGCAGCGACGCGTCATGGATGCGCACAGTGACGTCACAGAACAGACCTTTGCGTCGCTGAGATCTCAATGCTTCCAGCACCGACTGACTGGAGTTATGAAGGTGGATGTAGTGGACCGCCTCCGAACCCGACGCCATCACGTGACCCACTGATGACACACAAACACACATCCATAATTACACAAACATGTATTAGACTTATACACACTCAGTTTACAGACCTCATATAAACTCACATTTGTAACTGTGTAATATCATGCTGACAGTGAACATCTGCAGTATTTCACACTTTATAAAGACTTTATAAGTGCAGAATGAATCATTATGATCATTTGTACTGTTTTTTCATTATAGGAAGTGAAGTGTATCGTTGATTTTGTCTCATGCGCGCACTCACCTGCAGATGTGTTTAAAGTACACTAACGCAGAGATGCACGCGCATTACTGCTGTAACAAAGTATAATGATTTAATGATTCATTTGATTTGTGAAGATTCGCGATGGACCGAGTGCAGCACTGCAATGACAGGCCACAAGATCCGAAAACACCCGTCATAATAAAAGCCCTTAACAGCAAAACTACTGTCAAAATAAAAGCCCTTAACACCAAAACTCCTGTCAAAATAAAAGCCCTTAACACCAAAACCATCAAAATAAAAGCCCTTAACACCAACCCCCCCCCCCCCCCCCGTCAAAATAAAAGCCCTTACCAAAACTCCCCTATCAAAATAAAAACCTGTAAAAAAACACCTCTGTCAAAATTACCCCTGTCAAAATAAAAGCCCTTAACGACAAAACCACCATCAAAATAACAGCCATCAAAATAAGAGCCCTTAATACCAACCCCCCCCCCCATAAAAATAAAAGCCCTTAACACCAAAACCCAATGTTAAAATAAAAGCTCTTAACACCAACCCATCAAAATAACAGCCATCAAAATAAGAGCCCTAAATACCAACCCCCCACCATCAAAATAAAAGCCCTTAATACCAAACCCCCACATAAAAATAAAAGCCCTTAACACCCCCCTCCCCACGTCAAAATAAAAGCCCTTAACACCAAAACCCAATGTTAAAATAAAAGCCCTAACACCAACCCCCCACCATGAAAATAAAAGCCCTTAACACCAAACACCCCCCGTCAAAATAAAATCCCATAACACCAACCCCTCTGTCAAAATAAAAGCCCTTAACACCAATAATAATAATAATAATAATAATAATAAGCGGACTGGGTCAGGTGGTTGAAACTATCTAAATAAAAGGCATATTTTCGGAAAAGCCTCTAAGTAAAATGACTATCAAAGTGACCAACAGCAGTTTGAGTAAAATAGAGAATATTTGAGTAAATCAAAGACACTGAAATCTGAGTGCATGAACCATCTGTAAATGCAAGCATGTTTTACCCGAGTGTCTCAATAATGTGATTCAGATGAAGGAAACTTTCAGTATGGATTTATTTGACACTTTATTCCCCTTTTCATATTTATTCATAACAAATCCAAAAAATGTCACTCCAAAACACAAAATAACAACTGGTTTAAGAACTATATTAATCTCAAAACACATTTTTTATAACTTATAGTAACAGTTCATAGACGATTTTATAAAAGTATCACAGGAAATGCACAGATGCCACTGCAGCAAATACATTTTCAGAAAGACAAAAAACAAAAACTAAATTTAAACAACAATACACACAAAATTCAACAAGATCCAGTTCTGAGTAAATAAACAGGTGTAGTGTGTGATGACAGTGTAGTGCTTGTGGAAGTGTGTGGCTGTATAAACACCGAAACCGTTCAGAAAGCATTTGTTCGAGCGGCAGCAGACAATGTTTTCAAGTGCATCATGCTTGCGTTTCCAACACTGCCGACGAATCAATGAAAAACAATCCAGCACCATGACGGCCCCGCAGAGACTTGCGCTCTGGAGATCGAGCAAATAAAGCCTGCTGCGCCTGACACAACTTCTGAATGAGGAAACGCTTGTCACGACCCTCCTGCAGACAGACAGACACAACAGGGGAACATTCAGTCTCTTCACTAAATAAAGACACTGTTCTATTAAAAAAATGACACTACAAATCCTAAAAGAGAAGCAAAGTTAATTCATAAGGTCTAATTCACACTACTGTCTGATTTAGAAATGTGCTGGACTGCTGTTCAGATATATAGTTCAATGCTGATGTTTACAACTCAGTTTATGTTTTTTCTGCTTGTATTGTGTGTACATTCATATAAGTTTAACAAAGTGAATGTTGTTGGTGTTTTGTGCCAGATAAATACTGCTCTAATAATATTATATCATCTGATAATTATACCATATATTTCTGAAGCTACTTTTGATAGTAACATGAAGTGTAGGCAAGTGTAGTAGAACAAGTGTGAAGTATCTTCAGAATGCTCACCATGACCAGCTGATCTCTGAGCTGCTCGATCACTCGCTTATGAGCTCCAGCTAACGCTATCACATAGAACATCCCCAGACTGAAACACACACACAGACACCATTATCTACTGTCATTGAACACTTACTAGCTGAAGTAATAGACAGACAGGTTTGTTCTGACCAGGTAATGACAAAGAAAGACACCGCAAACGCCTCTGAAGCAATCGCTAGCAGGAATGAGCGCAGGCCGTGAGGCAGCTGAGAAATCACACGAGGAACGACCTCCCATGATGTGGTGTAGTTCATGAACGGACCACACGCTCGTGACGTCTCGATCCTGACGCACACACACACACACACACACACACACACACACGTGTACATGACCAACTGTTTCTGATTTGTGTAATATATAGTTGTTAGATTATAGTGATGTATGTTTGTGTATGATGTGTGAACTCACTCCGCGATACTGACGGTAACAGGAACACACGCGAGAGCCAAACCGATCAACAACACCACCAGGAAGAAGAAATTTGAACTTGAAGCACGAAACGGACGAGTGGCAGGACGACAGTTCTTCATCAAAGACACCTGTGGTAAACACATATGCATTGAACACTCAATAACCTTATATCTGCCCATTAATAAACACTTGCTACAAACTGTCATCACACTGTTTTCAGAAAAATATTGAATTTAAAATGATGTGCTGAAAACTATCCTTACAGAAGTTTTATGAATTCATTGCATTTCAATTTAATTCCACTTCCTTCTATTGGACTGATATTGAAGTGTAATAGAGGTTTAATAAAACTGATATTGAAGTGTAATAGAGGTTTAATAGATCTTATATTGAAGTGTAATTGAACTGATATTGAAGTTTAATAGAGGTTTAATAGAACTGATATTGAAGTGTAAATGAACTGATATTTAAGTGTAATAGAGGTTTAATAGAACTTATATTGAAGTGTAATAGAGGTTTAATAGAACTGATATTGAAGTGTAATAGAGGTTTAATAGAACTGATATTGAAGTGTAGTTGAATTGATATTGAAGTTTAATAGAGGTTTAATAGAACTGATATTGAAGTGTAAATGAACTGATATTTAAGTGTAATAGAGGTTTAATAGAACTGATATTGAAGTGTAGTTGAATTGATATTGAAATGTAATAGAGGTTTAATAGAACTGATATTGAAGTGTAAATGAACTGATATTTAAGTGTAATAGAGGTTTAATAGAACTTATATTGAAGCGTAATAGAGGTTTAATAGAACTGATATTGAAGTGTAAATGAACTGATATTTAAGTGTAATAGAGGTTTAATAGAACTTATATTGAAGCGTAAAAGAGGTTTAATAGAACTTATATTGAAGTGTAATAGAGGTTTAATAGAACTGATATTGAAGTGTAGTTGAATTGATATTGAAATGTAATAGAGGTTTAATAGAACTGATATTGAAGTGTAAATGAACTGATATTTAAGTGTAATAGAGGTTTAATAGAACTTATATTGAAGTGTAATAGAGGTTAAATAGAAATGATATTGAAGTGTACTTGAATTGATATTGAAGTGTAACAAGTTTAACAGATCTGATATTGAAGTGTAATTGAACTGATAGTGAAGTTTAATAGAGATTTAATAGAACTGATATTGAAGTGTAGTTGAATTGATATTGAAATGTAATAGAGGTTTAATAGAACTGATATTGAAGTGTAAATTAACTGATATTGAAGTGTAATAGAGGTTTAATAGAACTTATATTGAAGCGTAACAGAGGTTTAATAGAACTTATATTGAAGTGTAATAGAGGTTTAATAGAACTGATATTGAAGTGTAAATTAACTGATATTGAAGTGTAATAGAGGTTTAATAGATCTTATATTGAAGTGTAATACAAGTTTAATAGAACTTATATTGAAGTGTAATAGAGGTTTAATAGAACTTATATTGAAGTGTAATAGAGGTTTAATAGAACTGATATTGAAGTGTAATAGAACTGATATTGAAGTGTAATTGAACTGACTTTGAAGTGTAATAGAGGTTTAATAGAACTGATATTGAAGTGTAAATGAACTGATAGTGAAGTTTAATATAGGTTTAATAGAACTGATATTGAAGTGTAAATTAACTGATATTTAAGTGTAAGAGGTTTAATAGAACTTATATTGAAGTGTAATTGAACTGACTTTGAAGTGTAATAGAGGTTTAATAGAACTGATATTGAAGTGTAATAGAGGTTTAATAGAACTTATATTGAAGTGTAATAGAGGTTTAATAGAAATGATATTGAAGTGTAATTAAACTGATATTGAAGTGTAATAGAGGTTTAATAGATCTGACATTGAAGTGTAACTGAACTGATATCGAAGTGTAAAAGAGGTTTAATAGAATTGACATTGAAGTGTAATTGAACTGATATTGAAATGTAATAGAACTGATATTGAAGTGTAATAGAGGTTTAATAGAATTTATATTGAAATGTAATAGGCTTAATAGAACTGATATTGAAGTGTAATAGAACTGATATTGAAGTGTAATTGAACTGATATTGAAATGTAATAGAACTGATATTGAAGTGTAATAGAGGTTTAATAGAATTTATATTGAAATGTAATAGGCTTAATAGAACTGATATTGAAATGTAATAAAACTGATATCGAAGTGTAACTGAACTGATATCAAAGTGTAATAGAGGTTTAATAGAACTGATATTGAAGTGTAATAGAGGTTTAATAGAACTGATATTGAAGTGTAATTGAACTGACTTTGAAGTGTAATAGAGGTTTAATAGAACTGATATTGAAGTGTAATAGAGGTTTAATAGAACTTATATTGAAGTGTAATAGAGGTTTAATAGAAATGATATTGAAGTGTAATTAAACTGATATTGAAGTGTAATAGAGGTTTAATAGATCTGATATTGAAGTGTAACAACTGATATCGAAGTGTAAAAGGTTTAATAGAATTGACATTGAAGTGTAATTGAACTGATATTGAAATGTAATAGAACTGATATTGAAATGTAATAGAGGTTTAATAGAATTTATATTGAAATGTAATAGGCTTAATAGAACTGATATTGAAGTGTAATTGAACTGATATTGAAGTGTAATAGAACTGATATTGAAATGTAATAGAACTGATATTGAAGTGTAATAGAGGTTTAATAGAATTTATATTGAAATGTAATAGGCTTAATAGAACTGATATTGAAGTGTAATAAAACTGATATTGAAGTGTAATAGAGGTTTAATAGAATTTATATTGAAATGTAATAGGCTTAATAGAACTGATATTGAAGTGTAATAGAACTGATATCGAAGTGTAACTGAACTGATATCGAAGTGTAATAGAGGTTTAATAGAACTGATATTGAAGTGTAATAGAGGTTTAATAGAACTGATATTGAAGTGTAATAGAACTGATATCGAAGTGTAATAGAACTGATATCGAAGTGTAATAGAGGTTTAATAGAACTGATATTGAAGTGTAATGAGGTTTAATAGAACTGATATTGAAGTTTAATAGAGATTTAATAGAACTGATATTGAAGTGTAAGAGGTTTAAGATCTTATATCGAAGTGTAATAGAACTGATATCGAAGTGTAATAGAGGTTTAATAGAACTGATATTGAAGTGTAATGAGGTTTAATAGAACTGATATTGAAGTGTAATAGAGGTTTAATAGAACTGATATTGAAGTGTAATAGAACTGATATCGAAGTGTAATAGAACTGATATCGAAGTGTAATAGAGGTTTAATAGAACTGATATTGAAGTGTAATGAGGTTTAATAGAACTGATATTGAAGTGTAATAGAGGTTTAATAAAACTGATATTGAAATATAATTTAACTGATATTGAAGTGTATTAGAGGTTTAATAGAATTGATATTGAAGTGTAATAGAGGTTTAATAAAACTGATATTGAAATATAATTTAACTGATATTGAAGTTTAATAGAGGTTTAATAGAACTGATATTGAAATGTAACAGAACTGATATTAAAGTGTAACAGAACTGATATTGAAATGTAATTGAACTGATATTGAAGTGTAATACAAGTTTAATAGATCTGATATTGAAGTATAATTGAACTGATCTTGAAATGTAATTGATATTGAAATTTAATACAGGTTTAATAGAACTGATATTGAAGTGTAATAGAGGTTTAATAGAACTGATATTGAAGTGTAGTTGAATTGATGTTGAAATGTAATAGAGGTTTAATAGAACTGATATTGAAGTGTAAATGAACTGATATTTAAGTGTAATATAGGTTTAATAGAACTTATATTGAAGCGTAACAGAGGTTTAATAGAACTTATATTGAAGTGTAATAGAGGTTTAATAGAACTTATATTGAAGTGTAATAGAGGTTTAATAGAACTGATATTGAAGTGTAATTAAACTGATATTGAAGTGTAATAGAGGTTTAATAGATCTGATATTGAAGTGTAATTGAACTGATATCGAAGTGTAAGAGGTTTAATAGAATTGATATTGAAGTGTAATAGAGGTTTAATAGAACTGACATTGAAGTGTAATTGAACTGATATTGAAGTGTAATTGAACTGATATTGAAATGTAATAGAACTGATATTGAAGTGTAATAGAGGTTTAATAGAATTTATATTGAAATGTAATAGGCTTAATAGAACTGATATTGAAGTGTAATAGAACTGATATCGAAGTGTAATAGAGGTTTAATAGAACTGATATTGAAGTGTAATAGAACTGATATTGAAGTGTAATAGAGGTTTAATAGAATTGATATTGAAATGTAATAGAACTGATATTGAAGTGTAATAGAACTGATATCGAAGTGTAATTGAACTGATATCGAAGTGTAATAGAGGTTTAATAGAACTGATATTGAAGTGTAATAGAGGTTTAATAAAACTTATATTGAAGTGTAATAGAGGTTTAATAGAAATGATATTGAAGTGTAATTAAACTGATATTGAAGTGTAATAGAGATTTAATAGATCTGATATTGAAGTGTAATTGAACTGATATTGAAGTGTAATTGAACTGATATTGAAATGTAATAGAACTGATATTGAAGTGTAATAGAACTGATATCGAAGTGTAATTGAACTGGTATCGAAGTGTAATAGAGGTTTAATAGAACTGATATTGAAGTGTAATAGAACTGATATTGAAGTGTAATAGAGGTTTAATAGAATTGATATTGAAATGTAATAGAACTGATATCGAAGTGTAATTGAACTGATATCGAAGTGTAATAGAGGTTTAATAGAACTGATATTGAAGTGTAATAGAGGTTTAATAGAATTGATTTTGAAATATAATTTAACTGATATCGAAGTGTAATTGAACTGATATCGAAGTGTAATAGAGGTTTAATAGAACTGATATTGAAGTGTAAGAGGTTTAAGATCTTATATTGAAGTGTAATTGAATTGATATTGAAGCTTAAGAGGTTTAATAAAACTGATATTGAAATGTAATTGAACTGATATTGAAGTGTAATACAAGTTTAATAGATCTGATATTGAAGTATAATTGAACTGATATTGAAATGTAATTGATATTGAAATTTAATACAGGTTTAATAGAACTGATATTGAAGTGTAATAGAACTGATATTGAAGTGCAATTGAACTGATATTGAAATGTAATTGATATTGAAATTTAATACAGGTTTAATAGAACTGACATTGAAGTGTAATAGAACTGATATTGAAGTGTAATTGATATTGAAATTTAATACAGGTTTAATAGAACTGATATTGAAGTGTAATTGAACTGATATTGAAGTGTAATACAAGTTTAATAGATCTGATATTGAAGTGTAAAAGAACTAATATTGAAGTGTAATTGAACTGATACTGAAATGTAATAGAACTGATATTGAAGTGTAATAGAACTGATATTGAAGTGTAATAGAGGTTTAATAGAACTGATATTGAAGTCTAATAGAACTGATATTGAAATATAATTTAACTGATATTGAAGTTTAATAGAGGTTTAATAGAACTGATATTGAAGTGTAAGAGGTTTAAGATCTTGTATTGAAGTGTAATTTAATTGATATTGAAGCTTAATAGAGGTTTAATAAAACTGATATTGAAATATAATTTAACTGATATTGAAGTGTATTAGAGGTTTAATAAATCTGATATTGAAATATAATTTAACTGATATTGAAGTTTAACAGAACTGATATTGAAATGTAATTGAACTGATATTGAAGTGTAACAGAACTGATATTGAAGTGTAATAGAACTGATATTGAAGTGTAACAGAACTGATATTGAAGTGTAATTGAACTGATATTGAAGTGTAACAGAACTGATATTGAAGTGTAACAGAACTGATATTGAAGTGTAACAGAACTGATATTGAAGTGTAACAGAACTGATATTGAAATGTAATTGAACTGATATTGAAGTGTAATAGAAGTTTAATAGATCTGATATTGAAGTATAATTGAACTGATATTGAAATGTAATTGATATTGAAATTTAATACAGGTTTAATCGAACTGATATTGAAGTGTAATTGAACTGATATTGAAGTGTAATAGAGCTGATATTGAATTGTAAAAGAACTGATATTGAAGTGTAATACAAGTTTAATAGATCTGATATTGAAGTGCAATTGAACTGATATTGAAATGTAATTGATATTGAAATTTAATACAGGTTTAATAGAACTGATATTGAAGTGTAACAGAACTGATATTGAAGTGTAATTGAACTGATATTGAAGTGTAACAGAACTGATATTGAAGTGTAATTGAACTGATATTGAAGTGTAATACAAGTTTAATAGATCTGATATTGAAGTGCAATTGAACTGATATTGAAGTGTAATTGATATTGAAATTTAATACAGGTTTAATAGAACTGATATTGAAGTGTAATTGAACTGATATTGAAGTGTAATACAAGTTTAATAGATCTGATATTGAAGTATAATTGAACTGATATTGAAATGTAATTGATATTGAAATTTAATACAGGTTTAATCGAACTGATATTGAAGTGTAATTGAACTGATATTGAATTGTAAAAGAACTGATATTGAAGTGTAATACAAGTTTAATAGATCTGATATTGAAGTGCAATTGAACTGATATTGAAATGTAATTAATATTGAAATTTAATACAGGTTTAATAGAACTGATATTGAAGTGTAATTGAACTGATTTTGAAGTGTAATAGAGGTTTAATAGAACTGATATTGAAATATAATTTAACTGATATTGAAGTTTAATAGAGGTTTAATAGAACTGATATTGAAATGTAATTGAACTGATATTGAAATGTAATTGATATTGAAATTTAATACAGGTTTAATAGAACTGATATTGAAGTGTAATAGAACTGATATTGAAGTGTAATAGAACTGATATTGAAGTGTAATAGAGGTTTAATAGAACTGATATTGAAGTGTAATAGAACTGATATTGAAATATAATTTAACAGATATTGAAGTTTAATAGAGGTTTAATAGAACTGATATTGAAGTGTAAGAGGTTTAAGATCTTATATTGAAGTGTAATTTAATTGATATTGAAGCTTAATAGAGGTTTAATAAATCTGATATTGAAATATAATTTAACTGATATTGAAGTTTAACAGAACTGATATTGAAATGTAATTGAACTGATATTGAAGTGTAATACAAGTTTAATAGATCTGATATTGAAGTATAATTGAACTGATATTGAAATGTAATTGATATTGAAATTTAATACAGGTTTAATAGAACTGATATTGAAGTGTAATTGAACTGATATTGAAGTGTAATAGAGCTGATATTGAAGTGTAATACAAGTTTAATAGATCTGATATTGAAGTGCAATTGAACTGATATTGAAATGTAATTGATATTGAAATTTAATACAGGTTTAATAGAACTGATATTGAAGTGTAACTGAACTGATTTTGAAGTGTAATAGAACTGATATTGAAGTGTAAAAGAACTAATATTGAAGTGTAATTGAACTGATATTGAAATGTAATAGAGGCTTAACAGAACTGATATTGAAGTGTAATAGAGGTTTAATAGAACTGATATTGAAATATAATTTAACTGATATTGAAGTTTAATAGAACTGATATTGAAATGTAATTGAACTGATATTGAAATGTAATTGATATTGAAATTTAATACAGGTTTAATAGAACTGATATTGAAGTGTAATAGAACTGATATTGAAGTGTAATAGAGGTTTAATAGAACTGATATTGAAGTGTAATTGAACTGATATTGAAGTGTAATAGAACTGATATTGAAGTTTAATAGAACGGATATTGAAGTTTAATAGAACTGATATTGAAGTGTAATTGAACTGATATTGAAATGTAATTGAACTGATATTGAAATGTAATTGATATTGAAATTTAATACAGGTTTAATAGAACTGATATTGAAATATAATTGAACTGATATTGAAGTGTAATTGAACTGATATTGAAGTGTAATAGAACTGATATTGAAGTGTAATAGAGGTTTAATAGAACTGATATTGAAATATAATTTAACTGATATTGAAGTTTAATAGAGGTTTAATAGAACTGATATTGAAGTGTAAGAGGTTTAAGATCTTATATTGAAGTGTAATTTAATTGATATTGAAGCTTAGAGGTTTAATAAAACTGATATTGAAATATAATTTAACTGATATTGAAGTGTAACAGAACTGATTTTGAAGTGTAACAGAACTGATATTGAAATGTAATTGAACTGATATTGAAATGTAATTGATATTGAAATTTAATACAGGTTTAATAGAACTGATATTGAAATATAATTGAACTGATATTGAAATTTAATAGAACTGATATTGAAGTTTAATTGAACTGATATTGAAATGTAATTGAACTGATATTGAAGTGTAATAGAGGTTTAATAGAACTGATATTGAAGTGTATTTGAACTGATATTGAAATGTAATTGATATTGAAATTTAATACAGGTTTAATAGAACTGATATTGAAGTGTAACAGAACTGATATTGAAGTGTAATTGAACTGATATTGAAGTGTAATAGAGGTTTGTAGAACTGATATTGAAATATAATTTAACTGATATTGAAGTTTAATAGAGGTTTAATAGAACTGATATTGAAGTGTAAGAGGTTTACGATCTTATATTGAAGTGTAATTTAATTGATATTGAAGTTTAATAGAGGTTTAATAAAACTGATATTGAAATATAATTTAACTGATATTGAAGTTTAATAGAGGTTTAATAGAACTGATATTGAAGTGTAATAG
Source organism: Moxostoma hubbsi (assembly GCA_032164185.1). NCBI lineage: Eukaryota > Metazoa > Chordata > Actinopteri > Cypriniformes > Catostomidae > Moxostoma > Moxostoma hubbsi. Next base: position 386,070 of record JAVLUX010000012.1, read on the forward strand.
AGGTTTACGATCTTATATTGAAATATAATTTAACTGATATTGAAGTTTAACAGAGGTTTAATAGAACTGATATTGAAGTGTAAATGAACTGATATTGAAGTGTAACAGAACTGATATTGAAGTGTAACAGAACTGATATTGAAGTGTAATTGAACTGATATTGAAGTGTAACAGAACTGATATTGAAATGTAATTGATATTGAAATTTAATACAGGTTTAATAGAACTGATATTGAAGTGTAATTGAACTGATATTGAAATGTAATAGAGCTGATATTGAAGTGTAATACAAGTTTAATAGATCTGATATTGAAGTGTAATTGAACTGATATTGAAATATAATAGAGCTGATATTGAATTGTAAAAGAACTGATATTAAAGTGTAACAGAACTGATATTGAAATGTAATTGAACTGATATTGAAATGTAATACAAGTTTAATAGATCTGATATTGAAGTGTAATTGAACTGATATTGAAATGTAATTGATATTGAAATTTAATACAGGTTTAATAGAACTGATTTCGAAGTGTAATTGAACTGATATCGAAGTGTAATTGAACTGATACTGATGTGCAATTGAAGTGTATTAGTCAGTTGTGCAGTTGTGAATGAGTTGAACTGAGTTGTGACCTTCTTTAGGTAGAAGATGAGGAAGTATTTGACTGTGTTTATTGCAGGAAGTAAAGGACAGTAAAACGTTCCGATCCAGCAGATGGTTTGACCGTAAACAATCTCTAGAACATTCTGTGGAATGGCGAATTCCTGCTGGCCCCACCACTTTGCCAAACCGCAGTCGCAGTAATTCACGATGATTCTGAAAGGACAATAAAATCAAGCACAGAAATGAACATGACACTGAGGAGATCGTGGGAATGGACAGAACGACGGGTTACTCTTACTTGCGAGGAAATTCCACAAAGATGGTGGCAGCTGCGATGATCAGGAAGTCAAATATCACCAACTTGTACATTTCCTGTCCGACGTGTGTCTCCCAACACTACAACACAACACATATTCATGAACATAAACACACACACCAGTGTGAGTGTATGACTGTGTGTGTGTGTGTGTGTGTGTGTGTTGTACAGGATAGAGCTGATGGTTGTGTGTGAGTGTTGTACAGGATAGAGCTGATGGTTGTACGAGTGTTGTACAGGATAGAGCTGATGGTTGTGTGTGAGTGTTGTACAGGATAGAGCTGATGGTTGTGTGTAAGTGTTGTACAGGATAGAGCTGATGGTTGTGTGTGAGTGTTGTACAGGATAGAGCTGATGGTTGTATGAGTGTTGTACAGGATAGAGCTGATGGTTGTGTGTGAGTGTTGTACAGGATAGAGCTGATGGTTGTGTGTGAGTGTTGTACAGGATAGAGCTGATGGTTGTATGTGAGTGTTGTACAGGATAGAGCTGATGGTTGTGTGAGTGTTGTACAGGATAGAGCTGATGGTTGTGTGAGTGTTGTACAGGATAGAGCTGATGGTTGTGTGTGAGTGTTGTACAGGATAGAGCTGATGGTTGTGTGTGAGTGTTGTACAGGATAGAGCTGATGGTTGTGTGAGTGTTGTACAGGATAGAGCTGATGGTTGTGTGTGAGTGTTGTACAGGATAGAGCTGATGGTTGTGTGTGAGTGCTGTACAGGATAGAGCTGATGGTTGTGTGAGTGTTGTACAGGATAGAGCTGATGGTTGTGTGAGTGCTGTACAGGATAGAGCTGATGGTTGTGTGAGTGTTGTACAGGATAGAGCTGATGGTTGTGTGTGAGTGTTGTACAGGATAGAGCTGATGGTTGTATGAGTGTTGTACAGGATAGAGCTGATGGTTGTGTGTGAGTGCTGTACAGGATAGAGCTGATGGTTGTGTGAGTGTTGTACAGGATAGAGCTGATGGTTGTGTGTGAGTGCTGTACAGGATAGAGCTGATGGTTGTGTGAGTGCTGTACAGGATAGAGCTGATGGTTGTATGAGTGTTGTACAGGATAGAGCTGATGGTTGTGTGAGTGTTGTACAGGATAGAGCTGATGGTTGTGTGTGAGTGTTGTACAGGATAGAGCTGATGGTTGTATGTGAGTGTTGTACAGGATAGAGCTGATGGTTGTATGAGTGTTGTACAGGATAGAGCTGATGGTTGTGTGTGAGTGTTGAACAGGATAGAGCAGATGGTTGTATGAGTGTTGTACAGGATAGAGCTGATGGTTGTATGAGTGTTGTACAGGATAGAGCTGATGGTTGTGTGAGTGTTGTACAGGATAGAGCTGATGGTTGTGTGTGAGTGTTGTACAGGATAGAGCTGATGGTTGTATGAGTGTTGTACAGGATAGAGCTGATGGTTGTGTGTGAGTGTTGTACAGGATAGAGCTGATGGTTGTGTGTGAGTGTTGTACAGGATAGAGCTGATGGTTGTATGAGTGTTGTACAGGATAGAGCTGATGGTTGTGTGTGAGTGTTGTACAGGATAGAGCTGATGGTTGTGTGTGAGTGTTGTACAGGATAGAGCTGATGGTTGTATGAGTGTTGTACAGGATAGAGCTGATGGTTGTGTGTGAGTGTTGTACAGGATAGAGCTGATGGTTGTGTGAGTGTTGTACAGGATAGAGCTGATGGTTGTGTGTGAGTGTTGTACAGGATAGAGCTGATGGTTGTATGAGTGTTGTACAGGATAGAGCTGATGGTTGTGTGTGAGTGTTGTACAGGATAGAGCTGATGGTTGTGTGAGTGCTGTACAGGATAGAGCTGATGGTTGTGTGAGTGTTGTACAGGATAGAGCTGATGGTTGTGTGTGAGTGTTGTACAGGATAGAGCTGATGGTTGTATGTGAGTGTTGTACAGGATAGAGCTGATGGTTGTGTGTGAGTGTTGTACAGGATAGAGCTGATGGTTGTGTGTGAGTGTTGTACAGGATAGAGCTGATGGTTGTGTGTGAGTGTTGTGCAGGATAGAGCTGATGGTTGTATGTGAGTGTTGTACAGGATAGAGCTGATGGTTGTATGTGAGTGTTGTACAGGATAGAGCTGATGGTTGTGTGTGTGTTGTACAGGATAGCGCTGATGGTTGTGTGTGAGTGTTGTACAGGATAGAGCTGATGGTTGTATGTGAGTGTTGTACAGGATAGAGCTGATGGTTGTGTGTGAGTGTTGTACAGGATAGAGCTGATGGTTGTGTGTGAGTGTTGTACAGGATAGAGCTGATGGTTGTGTGTGAGTGTTGTACAGGATAGAGCTGATGGTTGTATGTGAGTGTTGTACAGGATAGAGCTGATGGTTGTGTGTGAGTGTTGTACAGGATAGAGCTGATGGTTGTATGTGAGTGTTGTACAGGATAGAGCTGATGGTTGTGTGTGAGTGTTGTACAGGATAGAGCTGATGGTTGTGTGTGAGTGTTGTACAGGATAGAGCTGATGGTTGTGTGTGAGTGTTGTACAGGATAGAGCTGATGGTTGTGTGTGAGTGTTGTACAGGATAGAGCTGATGGTTGTGTGTGAGTGTTGTACAGGATAGAGCTGATGGTTGTATCCGCAAGGACATTCTGAAGATGCACATGTGATTTGAGTCCAGAGAGAGAAGAGCAGCACACCGATACTGGCCAAACGCATGAACACACACCTGAACACACATCAATAATTACACAACATCAGTAACATACACTCATGAAAACATGTCCAGCTCATATTTCAACACAAAACTGTGACATTTTCATAAAAAGTTTGTCTGAGATAAATGTATCATAAGGGCTTTAATATGGTCAACGTACATCTGCGTCAGACAGACACATTTGGGGCGTCTCACTTTGATTGGATGATGTCATAAAAACAGCATTTTTGGTTGATGTGTCAAGTTAAAGATAGTTTCAAGCTTAGAAACAGTCATTGAGAAACTCATATTCATGTGTGTGTGTGTGTGTTTGCCTCATTAATGTGAAGCGGATCTCAAACGCAGGAGAGTAATCCTCAAACGTGATGATGAGATTGAAGATGAGCGGCGTGATGAAGTTTGCCAGAGTGATGACGATCGATGGTAAATATTCCACAATCAACTCCAACAGGAAGTTACTCTGATTCTAAAACACATACGCACACTCAGCATTAGATAAAAACGATCTAAACGATTAATCGGAGTCTTGATGTGATCGTGCGCATCACCTCGGTCTGTTTGCGCTGTGAGAACACTGTTGCGATGTATATACAGTAGAAACACGCCACCAGAACTGCCATGACGAACAGATTGACCGCAGCTCGCAGCGTATAGATGTGACATTTCTCTCTGCGCGTGCGGTTGGCCATCTTGCGCTTGATGCGCTCCTCCTCCAGATCCGTCTGAAACACACACATTTGAACATACTGTGAACTCAAGTCAAACCGGATGTTTTGTGGCACTGTACGAGTAAATGAACATCTGTTGTGTGAACTGTGAGAAGTAATTAGAAAAATATCAGAGAATAAAGAGGCATGCTTAATTAATGAGTGATGTCGTTATTTCTGTTCTGTTGTGTGACTCCTGTCCTGTTATTTTAATTCAACTTCCTGTGGGCGTGGCCAATTCAAACTCACACTGAAGAATTAAAAGTTCAATATTAAACAGAAAAAAGTCATCTTTACTGATTTTGACAGATGACAAAAGTACCTTGATTTCATAGAGTAAACTGCTCCGCTTCAGTCGCGCCGCGTTCTCGTTTGTGATGCAGAAATCCCAGCCGGCAAAAATCTTATTGCAGAAACTCTGAAAGCGATCTTCATCTTGAACGATCTTGCGTTTGAAACCAGCTGCAGACCTGAACATCAACACAAACTCTCAACATATGGTCATGTTACGTCATTCCCGTCTTACGTTGAACGATTCATTTTGACGGTTATTTTAAAGCTGAAGTCATCAAATTCTCTTTTTTTTCAACAGCTGTTAAGGGTGATTCTCAAAACCATCAAAAATATGTCCGGGTCATTTTGAACCCCAAATTAATACAAAACACATATTAAAATGTATCAAGCCTTCTTTAAGATTATTTTCAGGACATTTAAGTTGTTGGATGTTTTCAATAAAAGAGGCGGTTGAGCACAGATGAAAGGGTGAACCATTCACATTACACATTCTTTAACATTTCAAAAACATTTCTTTCCCCATATTACATTAAATAGAAGTATAAAATAATCAAAAAAATCTTAAATGGCTCTAAAAATAGGCTTCATTTTCAGTATGCACAATGAATTTATTTCTCACTTGTTTCTTTTGATTTTGGAGTAAAACCGAACAAGAACACTTTCATGTGCCCCGTTACAGCATCAAATCAACTCCTGATGGATACAATCATCCTGATTCTCTCTGAACGTCGCACTCTAGAAGTCAAATGACTTTTCTGGTGTTTGTCTGTTGCTTTAGACATTCATTAAAACAGATTGTTGAATCAGTGTGTGTGTTTAATGAACGCACCTCTTGACGATCCACACGAGACTCAGCAGCAGGTATGAAACGGTGGCCAGCAGGTACGCCAGCGGCAGGTTATACGTAAAGTGAGAATGAATGAACTCCAGCTTATAGTATCCGTAGAAGAGATACGTCTGCTCCAGAAAACCCTACACACACACACACACACACACACACACACACACACACACACACACACACACATTAAACACACACACAGGCTTCTGGGGTTGTGTGTAGAGCTGATGAAGATGTTCTGACCGTTCCAGACAGAAGATCAGTGATGTGTTGATGAAACAGGACGAGACCTCGACGAGAGCTCAACTCATAACGACTGCAATCCAGCACTGCAACACACACACACACACACACACAAACACCCATCAGTAAAGTGTGACAAACACAGTGTGTGTGTGTGTGTGAGTGAGTGTGTGTTTGTGTGTGTGTGTACCTTGTGTGCTGCTGTAGCTGATGTTCAGTGAGTTGGGATGGTATGTGATGATCACCGGCATCATCACAAATACAAACATCAGCAGAAACATGATGAAGTTCAGCAGCACCAAAAAGCGCAAGAAGGAAAAATACGACAGGATTCCCGTCCCAAACATGCCTGAAACAAACGTCACACAAATGTCATCTGTGGGTGATTTCATACATGATTTACTCAATGTTTCTCTGTAAACTTTCATACACTGACAGACACCGAAACAATAACACACTATCATACCAGGTGTAACAGCAGTTTATTGTTCTGATATACAGTAGTGTTTATAACAGCAGAAACATGTTTGTTAGAGACAGTGTTGTGCGTTTTAGAGACTCTGACCCTCGATGAGGTGAATATCTGCCCTCCAGAGCTGCAGTGATGACATCACCTCCATCCCATCATCCTTCAGACGCTTCAGAGAGCGACCAACATTCAACCTCCACAAACCCCAGCCAGTGACAGCACCACCCTGCTGGAGACGCTGATCTCTGCACACACACACACACACACACACACGCATTAACATATATTACACACATATAACACATATTAGACACATGTAACATATTACACACATATAACATACATATAACACTAACACAAACCCCAGCCAGTGACAGCACCACCCTGCTGGAGACGCTGATCTCTGCACACACACACACACACACACACACACACACACACACGCATTAACATATATTACACACATATAACACATATTAGACACATGTAACATATTACACACATATAACATACATATAACACTAACACAAACCCCAGCCAGTGACAGCACCACCCTGCTGGAGACGCTGATCTCTGCACACACACACACACACACACACACACACACACATTAACATATAACACATATTAGACACATATAACATATATTACACACATATAACATACATATAACACTAACACAAACCCCAGCCAGTGACAGCACCGCCCTGCTGGAGACGCTGATCTCTACACACACACACACACACACACATTAACATACATTACACACATATAACACATATTAGACACATATAACATACATTAACATATATTACACATTAACACATATATAACACGTATTAGACACATATAGCACACATTAACATACATTACACACAACACCCATTAACATATATTACACACAACACCCATTAACATATATTACACACATTAACACATATAACACATATTAGACATAACATACAACATATATTACACACATATAACACATATTACACACAACACCCATTAACATATATTACACACATATAACACCAATTAACATACATTACACACATTAACACATAACACATAATAGACACATATAACATATAACACCCATTAACATATTACACACATTAAACACAATAGACACATATAACACCCATTAACATATATTACAAATATTAACACATATAACATATATAACACACATAACACATATTAGACACATATAACGTATACTACACACATAACACATAAGACACATATAACATATTACACAGTATAACACCCATGAATATATATTACACATATTAACACATAACATACATATAACATATTACACACATATAACTCCCATTAACATATATTACACATATTAGACACATACAACATACATTACACACATAACACATATAACGTATACTACACACATAACACATAATAGACACATATAACATATTACACAGATATAACACCCATTAATATATATTACACATATTAACACATAACATACACTCACCTAAAGGATTATTAGGAACACCATACTAATACTGTTTTGACCCCCTTTCGCCTTCAGAACTGCCTTAATTCAACGTGGCACTGATTCAACAAGGTGCTGAAAGCATTCTTTAGAAATGTTGGCCCATATTGATAGGATAGCATCTTGCAGTTGATGGAGATTTGTGGGATGCACATCCAGGGCACGAAGCTCCCGTTCCACCACATCCCAAAGATGCTCTATTGGGTTGAGATCTGGTGACTGTGGGGGCCATTTTAGTACAGTGAACTCATTGTCATGTTCAAGAAACCAATTTGAAATGATTCGAGCTTTGTGACATGGTGCATTATCCTGCTGGAAGTAGCCATCAGAGGATGGGTACATGGTGGCCATAAAGGGATAGACATGGTCAGAAACAATGCTCAGGTAGGCCGTGGCATTTAAACGATGCCCAATTGGCACTAAGGGGCCTAAAGTGTGCCAAGAAAACATCCCCCACACCATTACACCACCACCACCAGCCTGCACAGTGGTGACAAGGCATGATGGATCCATGTTCTCATTCTGTTTACACCAAATTCTGACTCTACCATCTGAATGTCTCAACAGAAATCGAGACTCATCAGACCAGGCAACATTTTTCCAGTCTTCAACTGTCCAATTTTGGTGAGCTCTTGCAAATTGTAGCCTCTTTTTCCTATTTGTAGTGGAGATGAGTGGTACCCGGTGGGGTCTTCTGCTGTTGTAGCCCATCCGCCTCAAGGTTGTGCATGTTGTGGCTTCACAAATGCTTTGCTGCATACCTCAGTTGTAACGAGTGGTTATTTCAGTCAAAGTTGCTCTTCTATCAGCTTGAATCAGTCAGCCCATTCTCCTCTAACCTCCAGCATCAACAAGGCATTTTCGCCCACAGGACTGCCACATACTGGATGTTTTTCCCTTTTCACACCATTCTTTGTAAACCCTAGAAATGGTTGTACGTGAAAATCCCAGTAAATGAGCAGATTGTGAAATACTCAGACCGGCCCGTCTGGCACCAACAACCATGCCACGCTCAAAATTGCTTAAATCACCTTTCTTTCCCATTCTGACATTCAGTTTGGAGTTCAGGAGATTGACTTGACCAGGACCACACCCCTAAATGCATTGAAGCAACTGCCATGTGATTGGTTGATTAGATAATTGCATTAATGAGAAATTGAACAGGTGTTCCTAATAATCCTTTAGGTGAGTGTATATAACACCCATTAACATATATTAACACATATAACATATATTACACACATTAACACATAACACAAAAATAACACATAATAGACACATATAATGTATATTACACACATATAACACACATTAGACACATATAACACATAACAAATATTACACATATTAACACATAACACACATATTACACACAACACCCATTAACATATATTTCACACATATAACACCCATTAACATATATTACACACAACACCAATTAACATACATTACACACATTAACACATAACACATAAGACACATAACATACATATAACATATTACACACATATAACACCCAGTAACATATATTACACACATATAACATACAAATTACACACATATAACACCCATTAACATATATTACACACATTAACACATAACAGACACATATAACATACATATAACATATTACACACATATAACACCCATTAACATATATTACACACATATAACATACATACTACACACATAACACCCATTAACATTTATTACACATATTAACACATATAACATACATTACACACATACAACACCCATTAACATATTACACACATAATGTATATTACACACATAACATATATTACACACATTAACACATATAACACACACATAACACATATTAGACACATAAAATATATTACACACATATAACATATTTTAGACACATATAACATACATTACAGACCCATTAACATATTACACACATAACACATATTAGACACATAAAACACATTAGATACATACAACATATATTACACACATTAACACACATAACATATATTACACACATATAACATATATTACACACATATAACACATTAGATACATATAACACAACACATATTACACACATTAACACACATATAACACATATTACACACATAACACATATTACACACATGACACATATTACACACATATGACACAAAACACACATTAGACACATATCACACATTACACACATATAACACACATTACACAAATATAACACATATTAGACACATATAACATATATTACACACATATAACACATATTACACACATATAACACATATTACACACATATAACACATATTACACATATATAACACACATTACACACATATAACACACATTACACACATATAACACACATTAGACACATATAACACATATTAGACACATATAACACATATTAGACAACATATAACACATATTAGACAACATATAACACATATTAGACACAACATATAACACATATTAGACAGATATAACATATATTAGACACAACATATATTACACACATATTAACATATATTACACACATTAACACATATAACATATACCATATATTAAACACAATAACACATAACACACACAACGCATGTATTACACACATACAACACAACACAAATTACACACATATAACACACAACACACAACGGAAACAGGGAGATCTGACGTCTACTCCATCAATGTGTCTAATTTAATTTGTGATTTATAAATAGTGGCTGGGCTCTAGAGATAGTAACGTTAATGTGCCACAATATAACATGCACAAAAAAGGCACGAGAAAACGGAGCTCATCAATTATGACAAAATTCAGGAACATAGTGCGAGTCATGACAAAGGTGTTTACATTTTTATAAACCAAATATAATATTTTAATTAGTCAGTCTGTCTGCAAAACAACAACAACAACAACAGCAGCAGCAGCTCATGTTAACCCGTTTCACCCTGTGAACATCAATATACAAACACACAATGTTCAGTCTTTAAAATGTATTTAAGAACTGTAAATCAACACAATGAACAACAATCAGATCTGCATATTTCAGTCGGTCAGGCTTTGTGAACGTTTCACTTTTAAAGTAAAGTTTGATACTGAAACGTCTCACACAAGTGTGAGTATAGACATGTTTGAATAAATATATTATTTTTATAAGCTTCAGTCTAGGGTCAGGAATCATCAGGAACCTCACGGTCAAAGCCACTCCAGATACGACTAAAAGCAATTCTTATTGATTATTCTGCTGTGCCAAGGCAAAACACAGTAAGTTGTGCTTCTTAGACTGTAAGTTGCCCAGTGACAGACCGTTTCGCTCAACTAGAAGCAGGTTTTGAACACTGTTTTGTTGCCGTACAGTGTGTTTACAACCTTTATATAACTGTATTATCATATAAACACTGAGCTCTTTACAAAAGAACATATTGCATTCAAATCACAACTAATCAATTATTGCACTGATTATGTGAAGTAACTTTCATATGTTTAAAGCATTGATTATTGCAACTATATCTGCTTCTGTGAGAGAGGTCATCTTTCTTCACCACAGCTGATAAAGCGGCACAAATATCAAGCATGTGGTGTGTGTGAGCGGTATCTAACGACCTGTGTGACAGACCAGCACTGAGCAACAGCAAAGAGCGCAAGACGAGTAAAAGTCATTAGGAAGCCGCAGACAACAAATAATTACAAAATAAAACATCATCTGAACCGCTGTCCCATCATTATCTTCAGGTGCTTTTCCATGTTGTGCAAATGAGTACAATAATGGGCACATGTAATCATGAAATCAAGTGTCCCGTTGCCATGTGCGTGACAATTTCAGTGTTTCCCCTAGGGTTGGGGGGGGGGATTGACACAGACACAAACACTTAAAGGAGTCATGGTGTTCATTTGTTTCTTTTAATGGCAGCAGTGAATATATTAACTGAACAATTATTTGAACTGTACATTAAACTAAACATTTGAACATTTATTTTTATGTAATTTATCCACAAAGTGTGCAGCTTTTGTCACTGCAGTATATCTTTCTGGGCTTCTGGAAGAACATTTCCAGAGCCTCTTGATATGGGAAGTCAGAAACGTCTGGCCCATTTATTGAGATCCGCATGCATGCTGCAAGATGGTCTCCTTGCAGCCTATTGCGGATGTTTGTCTTGACCTGCAAATGCATTAACTGTTAAATGTGATAGCTTAACATATAGCTAAAAGCAGCAAATCCTATTGTGAAAGTTTGTATTACCCTGTTCAAGGTTGAGAAGTCCCTTTCACAGTTTACACTACTGACTGGGACCGTCAGAGCAATAGAAGGCAGCAGGCTGTTAGTCTGAGCAGACAGTCAGAACAAATGTGTGTGTGATTGAGCATTAAGGCCTATATTATTTTATTTTTTCGTTCTTTGAATTAGTTAATTATATTAATTTAAATCTTTTGATTGTTCATATCTTCATTTTTTAAAATATTTTTATTAATAGATCCGGCTCTTCTGATATGCGAGCCGGCTCCCAACGTTCACCTACAAGAGTCGACTCTTACTCGGCAGCACTTGGGCTCTTTTCTGTACTTGGAGCAGTAGCGCTACTCCGGGTGCTACTTACAGGAGAGCGAGTGTTGCCATCTTCACCACCCTGGGAGCGTTTAAAAAACACAGATATTTTTGTCTTCTTTTCAGGTGATTGACGCAACATATTTCCGACGCACACTTTCTGTCCGCTGGTGGGAGTGTGTGATGGGGAGTCGACTCTGAATAGCCCCAGACTCGGGGTCGACTCCATCACAGGAATCGACTCTTGGTGTCGACTCTGTTACTGTGTCCGAAATCACTCACTTGTGAGCGTCTAATCCCTATAAAAATTATATTTTTGCCGTAAAGTCGAGTAGATTGTATATTTTTTACATTTTGAGTGTATTACTATTTGTTATATGTTGAATTACACCATGCCAGAGAGCTGTCGTAGAAACTTTGTATTTATCCTACAGGTAGCTTGTAGCTCATCTCTTTAGAAATAGATAACAGTCATAGTGACTCTAGTTTGTAATTATGCATACCTCCGTACAGAAAACCTGGAATGCTCACCTGTGTGCGCGCAAACATGTCTGTGTGTGTGTGTGTGTGTGCGCGCATAGGGGCGGAACTCCACCGTACGCGATACAGAGAGCTGAGGAGAATAGTAAACGTGCGACCATGTAGAGACAGAAATGACATGCCGTCGTGTAAATAAGATAAATAACTTAAGGGCTATTTAGTTTGTTTAATAAAAGAACAAGGTATACCTGTTCTATTGGAAAGGTAACCTTAAATTACTTTTGTTGTGATCTGGCGCTATATAGAAAATATAATTAACTTTACCTTCGGGGGGGGGGGGGGGGGGGGGGGGGGGGCGGAGGGTGCTGTTGGGGGGGCAGGGCGCCCCCCTAATATAATGGCAGGGGAAACACTGAATTCATTTTGGGCTTGTAGTTTATTAGTAGTCAAATGTGTGTGTGGTTGATTCATGCAGACTGGCGGTAAGTTTTGTATTTAGGATATGTGTGTGTTTATAACATCTGTCTCTGGGGGGCACATAAGTGCCACAGCAGTTTTTTTTTTTTTATCCCAGCCCACCTCAGTCGGGTCACTCGCCTAAATGTTTCTTCACAGTCGCACAGTAAAGCACTCAGTGGGATTTGATCATATGAAAACAAATAAAGGTTTTGATGTAAAATGAAAATCATATTTTGCAGTATTTCTTGGTCACTAATGAAATAAACTTTACAGAAGAACTCACTTTTCACGCCGTTTGTCCTGCATGCTCTTAGGAAGATCTCTGACGGGTCGCAGCTCCTCACCACTATGAACAGGTTTCTGCTCCGCCCATTTCCCACTGGTGATTGACGGCTGTCGGCTCCGCCCACTGCCCCGCCTCCTGGCGCTGCTGCTGGATTTCCTCCGGTACAGAAGAGACTGATAACTGGGCAGCTGATCCAACAGCAGGTGACTGGCAGGAGCGTGCCGATCCGGAAGAAACACTGACACAAACACAACGCAACTTTATTTTCTAACATTCCTTTCAAAAATGAAAGATGGAGGGAAGACCTGGGGATCCTGAGGACCTCTCCAAAATGCAAGGGACACATTCATTCATACATTCATTCATTCAAATGCAATGACTATTTGAGACTAGAAAATCAAAGTCAACAGCTGATCTTCTCAAATGCACTGTCATTATCACATCTCTCTTGATGAATGGTGTATTAGAACGACCCTTTCTGAATTAAACGGGCACACGCCAGGTCACGTGACAGCAGGGTTGTTCTTTTCTATGGGTTGGAAGTTCACATTGCTGATATTAATTTATTTGCATTAATATTGACGGAGCAACATGTGAAAATAAATAACAACAGTAGGTTAGGAATTTAAATGGTGGTGAGGGGGCAACACTTGAGGTAAAAGTCCATCAGGGGGTTTAAAGTGATATTGCGTAGGTAACTGGGCAAAAGTTATAGAGCACAATATATCAACTAATAAAAACTCTTTTGAGACAGTGTTTTTCACTTATCCAGAATATCAAATTCACAACATCTCAAGAACTCAAACAAATGAATCTAGAAATCTCTATTGGCTTTTAATGGGGGCTTTATCTTCAACTATTGGGCAGTTATTCTATCCCCATTCTACTCACTTCTCAAATTAAATGAAAACGCAACAGGATTAAAACACTTAAATCAACATGTAGATCTTCAATAGCACGTCTGAGCAAACGTCTGTTTTCTAAAGTTTCATTTCCAGAAGTATTACTGTAGCACTGAATGAGTATGCAGTGACTAGTGCAGAAGTATTACAGTAGCACTGAATGAGTATGCAGTGAGTAGTGCAGAAGTATTACAGTAGCACTGAATGAGTATTGCAGTGAGTAGTGCAGAAGTATTACTGTAGCACTGAATGAGTATGCAGAGTAGTGCAGAAGTATTACAGTAGTACTGAATGAGTATTGCAGTGAGTAGTGCAGAAGTATTACAGTAGCACTGAATGAGTATGCAGTGAGTAGTGCAGAAGTATTACAGTAGCACTGAATGAGTATGCAGTGAGTAGTGCAGAAGTATTACAGTAGCACTGAATGAGTATGCAGTGAGTAGTGCAGAAGTATTACAGTAGTACTGAATGAGTATGCAGTGAGTAGTGCAGAAGTATTACAGTAGCACTGAATGAGTATGCAGTGAGTAGTGCAGAAGTATTACAGTAGCACTGAATGAGTATTGCAGTGAGTAGTGCAGAAGTATTACAGTAGCACTGAATGAGTATGCAGTGAGTAGTGCAGAAGTATTACAGTAGTACTGAATGAGTATTGCAGTGAGTAGTGCAGAAGTATTACAGTAGAACTGAATGAGTATGCAGAGAGTAGTGCAGAAGTATTACAGTAGCACTGAATGAGTATGCAGAGTAGTGCAGAAGTATTACAGTAGCACTGAATGAGTATGCAGAGAGTAGTGCAGAAGTATTACAGTAACACTGAATGAGTATGCAGTGAGTAGTGCAGAAGTATTACAGTAGAACTGAATGAGTATGCAGAGAGTAGTGCAGAAGTATTACAGTAGAACTGAATGAGTATGCAGAGAGTAGTGCAGAAGTATTACAGTAGTACTGAATGAGTATGCAGAGAGTAGTGCAGAAGTATTACAGTAGCACTGAATGAGTATGCAGTGAGTAGTGCAGAAGTATTACAGTAGCACTGAATGAGTATGCAGTGAGTAGTGCAGAAGTATTACAGTAACACTGAATGAGTATGCAGTGAGTAGTGCAGAAGTATTACAGTAACACTGAATGAGTATGCAGTGAGTAGTGCAGAAGTATTACAGTAGCACTGAATGAGCATGCAGAGAGTAGTGCAGAAGTATAACAGTAGCACTGAATGAGTATGCAGAGAGTAGTGCAGAAGTATTACAGTAGCACTGAATGAGTATGCAGTGAGTAGTGCAGAAGTATTACAGTAGCACTGAATGAGTATGCAGTGAGTAGTGCAGAAGTATTACAGTAGCACTGAATGAGTATGCAGAGAGTAGTGCAGAAGTATTACAGTAGCACTGAATGAGTATGCAGTGAGTAGTGCAGAAGTATTACAGTAGTACTGAATGAGTATGCAGAGAGTAGTGCAGAAGTATTACAGTAGCACTGAATGAGTATGCAGTGAGTAGTGCAGAAGTATTACAGTAGTACTGAATGAGTATTGCAGTGAGTAGTGCAGAAGTATTACAGTAGTACTGAATGAGTATGCAGTGAGTAGTGCAGAAGTATTACAGTAGAACTGAATGAGTATGCAGAGAGTAGTGCAGAAGAATCTACTAATAATCTACTAATCTACTAATAGTGCATGAAAAATCTCAAGATGGCGCCGAGTATGGCTGCTGCGTCACGAGCTCCGTCAAAACACTGCAGTTTATTGTTTGTTTTGTTTACAGTTCTGTGTTTTTTTGTCTTGGATGTTGTCTGCCTTACTGTGTACGACAGACAAATGCTTTTGGACATTGGTTCGGCAATCACACACTGAAAACCGGACTTCACATTCCTCAATGCCGACCCGCGGTTTACAAACACGCCAGCGGAGCCCTTTGTTTGGGCTGCCCGGCCGCGGAAACGCAGAAGGAAAAGAGGAAATAGAGCCGGCGTTCTCATCAGATTAAGACGTCGCGCAAATCGCCCCCCGCTACCCAGTATACTACTGGCAAATGTTCAGTCTCTGGACAACAAGCTCTGCGAGCTGAGAGCGCGGATCTCCTTCCAACGAGAGACGAGAGAATGCTGCGTTATCTGTCTTACGGAAACCTGGATGTCCGCGGAGATTCCAGACTCGGCCATCGAACCCACAGGTTTCTCCGTGCACCGAGCGGACAGAGCGAAAGACCTCTCAGGTAAAAGCAGAGGTGGAGGTGTATGTTTTATGATCAACAAATCATGGTGAGAGGAACGTACATTTTATAAGGTCTTTCTGCTCTCCTGATCTGGAATTTCTCATGCTTCTGTGTCGACCATTCTGGCTACCGAGGGAATTCACAGCGGTCATTATCACTGCTGTGTACATCCCCCCACAAGCCGACACAGACCGGGCACTTAGGGAACTGTATGGCAGTATAAGTGAGCAGGAAACCGCGCACCCTGAGGCTGCGTTCATTGTTGCCGGGGACTTCAACAAAGCCAACTTCAAAGCAAAAGCAACAAAATACCACCAACATATCAGCTTCAACACACGAGGGGACCGGGTTTTGGATCATTGCTTTTCTCCTTTCCGGGATGGCTACAAATCCCTCCCCCGCCCACCATTTGGCAAATCCGACCACTCTTCCGTTCTGCTTCTGCCCGCTTACAGGCAGAAACTGAAACGGGAAGCACCCGCCCTCAGAATGATCCAGTGCTGGTCGGACCAATCAGACTCTGCGCTACAGGACTGTTTTGATCACGCGGACTGGGAGATGTTCCGGTCTGCCTCCGATGACGACATCGAGGTTTACGCTGATAGCGTAACGTGTTTCATCAGGAAGTGCGTAGAGGACGTTGTTCCGACAAAAACTATACGGATCTACCCCAACCAGAAACCATGGGTTAACGGCGATGTTCGCGCGGCACTTACTGCGCGGACCACCGCTTTTAATTCCGGGAACGCGGAGGAGCGTAAACAAGCCAGTTATGCCCTCCGTAACTCCATCAGTACAGCCAAACGCCAGTACAGGCACAAAATTGAAGGACAGTTCAACACCACTGACTCCAGAAGTATGTGGCAGGGAATTAACACCATCACGGACTATAAACAGAATAAAAACTCCGCCATGAACACCGCTGCCTCTCTCCCGGACGAGCTTAATACTTTTTATGCTCGTTTCGAGGACAACAACACCACCGCCCTCGCGGAGAGAGCACTCGCGGCCGATACTACAGTTGATGGTTCACTCTCCGTCTCTGTTGCGGATGTAACCCGATCCTTTCGACGGGTGAACATTCGCAAAGCCGCGGGTCCAGACGGCATTCCGGGCCGCGTCATCAGAGCATGCGCGAACCAACTGGCTGGTGTTTTTACGGACATTTTCAACCTGTCCCTCTCCCTGTCTGTAGTCCCCACATGCTTCAAAACATCAACCATTGTGCCTGTACCGAAGCAATCAAAAATCACTTGCTTAAATGACTGGCGTCCTGTTGCCCTCACCCCCATCATCAGCAAATGCTTCGAGAGGTTGATCAGAGATTACATCTGCTCTGTTCTGCCCACCTCTTTGGACCCATTGCAGTTTGCCTACCGCAACAACCGCTCCACTGATGATGCCATTGCATCTACAATACACACTGCTCTCTCACACCTGGAAAAAAGGAACACATATGTGAGAATGCTGTTTGTAGACTACAGCTCAGCATTTAACACCATAGTGCCCTCCAAGCTTGATGTGAAACTCCGGGCTCTGGGCTTAAACAGCTCGCTGTGCAGCTGGATCCTGGATTTCCTGTCAGGCAGACGTCAGGTGGTTAGAATGGGCAGCAACATCTCCTCATCACTGACCCTCAACACTGGAGCCCCGCAGGGCTGTGTTCTCAGCCCACTCCTGTATTCCCTTTACACACATGACTGTGTGGCGACACATAGCTCCAATGCCATCATTAAGTTTGCTGACGATACGACGGTTGTAGGTCTGATCACTGACAATGATGAAACAGCCTACAGAGAGGAGGTGCACACCCTGACGCGCTGGTGTCAGGAGCACAACCTCTCCCTCAACGTCAGTAAAACCAAGGAGCTTGTGGTGGACTTCAGGAAGAAAGACAGAGAACACAGCCCCATTACCATTAATGGAGCACCGGTGGAGAGAGTCAGCAGCTTCAAGTTCCTCGGTGTCCACATTACTGAGGAACTCACATGGTCCGTCCACACTGAGGCCGTTGTGAAGAAGGCTCACCAGCGCCTCTTCTTCCTGAGACGGCTGAGGAAGTTCGGAATGAACCACCACATCCTCACACGGTTCTACACCAGTACTGTAGAGAGCATCCTGACTGGCTGCATCACCGCCTGGTACGGCAATAGCACCGCCCATAACCGCAAAGACCTGCAAAGGGTGGTGCGAACGGCCAGAAACATCATCGGAGGTGAGCTTCCCTCCCTCCAGGATATATATAACAGACGGTGTGTGAATAAAGCTCGGTGGATTATCAAAGACTCCAGCCACCCGAGTCATGGGCTGCTCTCACTGCTTCCATCAGGCAGGCGGTATCGCAGCATCAGGACTCGCACCACCCGACTACATGACAGCTTCTTCCCACAAGCAATAAGACTTTTGAACACATGATCTCTCACGATCTACAATCAGCACTGCACAACATGGGTCCAAAGAGGTGGGCAGAACAGAGCAGATGTAATCTCTGATCAACCTCTCGAAGCATTTGCAGAACAGAGCAGATGTAATCTCTGATCAACCTCTCGAAGCATTTGCTGATGATGGGGGTGAGGGCAACAAGACGCCAGTCATTTAAGCAAGTGATTTTTGATTGCTTCGGTACAGGCACAATGGTTGATGTTTTGAAGCATGTGGGGACTACAGACAGGGAGAGGGACAGGTTGAAAATGTCCGTAAAAACACCAGCCAGTTGGTTCGCGCATGCTCTGATGACGCGGCCCGGAATGCCGTCTGGACCCGCGGCTTTGCGAATGTTCACCCGTCGAAAGGATCGGGTTACATCCGCAACAGAGACGGAGAGTGAACCATCAACTGTAGTATCGGCCGCGAGTGCTCTCTCCGCGAGGGCGGTGGTGTTGTTGTCCTCGAAACGAGCATAAAAAGTATTAAGCTCGTCCGGGAGAGAGGCAGCGGTGTTCATGGCGGAGTTTTTATTCTGTTTATAGTCCGTGATGGTGTTAATTCCCTGCCACATACTTCTGGAGTCAGTGGTGTTGAACTGTCCTCACCTCCATTTCTCGTTTGGCACTCAGTGAAGGCGGTCGCATTTTCTCTCCCTCTCCCTCCCCTGACCTCCCTGCTTTGCTCTCTCGTCACGTCTAGTCAACTGTCTTGTACTTTTGAGAGACTCTCTCAGCACTGCTCTCCAAACTAAGAAATTATTATGGATTTGATCAACTGGTCTCTCAACGCAATTGACACCATCTTCTCGAAGAGAAGTTTGGGTTCGGGGGAACCTAACTGCCCTGACGGAACGTTTGCAGCTGGCTACACGATGGACGCGTGGGAAAGGTGGCGGGTCGTGTGTCTGGCGGTTCTTTCCGTGGAGGACGTTGAAGATATCTACCTATTCGGAACCATGATAACAGGTCTTCTGCTGATTGGATTAGGCATTGCCCTGGGTTATCGAAGAATTAAGAAGACGGAGACAGCTGTCCAAAGCCTCACAAGGCTGCCCGTTATGATTGAGGCGGTGGGCAGAGTTGTCAGCATTCAGACTCTCAATATGGATAACATCATGAAGGAGCTTACAGATTTGCAAAGGCAAATGGATCGTTTAAGAGACCAAAATGGACATGAAGAATAGCCTGAGAAATTGCAGCTATTCGCCCCAAGACAAAACATCTCAATCTTATCTGTTTCGGCACCCAGCAACCAGCACTGGCCTTGGCCAAGGCCGCTGATGGATCAACAACTCCCCTGGTTAGAGCACTGCAATGAGCCGCTCTCGCATTCCCTCCCCCCTCCCAAAACACCCTGGGATTGTGACCTTCTGGCGAATCTCTGGGCTCACACACACACAAGACATGCATCCGACCCACACCCCATCCCACGCCTTCGCCGCTTCGTACCCCCCAGTCTGACAGGCGGGTCTGTGACCAGCGCCGAGAATAGCTGCAGGACCGGATGGCTGTTTGCCAGTGCTGGGTTAACTCCATCCCCCACTCCCCTACCCTGTTGCAAGTTTTTGTTATGTTGTAGATGTACTGATTATGTGCTAAGTGTTGCTGAGATGTTTTTTCCTGTTCCCATACTGTAATCCTAAGAGGAGCATAGTCTGGGGGTTGCTTTTTTTTATCTCACCTTTCCCCATGTAATGCTGTATATCTTCTCAATTCCCTGTCTTCCTGCCCTGTCTACCCGTTGTCATATTGTATGTTTGTATGGGCAGGATGATGGCCAATTTCACTGGTTATTTTCACTTGTGACTATGTGACAATAAAGGGTTACTACTACTACTACTACTACTACTACTACTACTACTTTATTAATCCTCATTCTGTCAATATATTCTCGCTCCCAATTCAGTTTGTGTATTTATATATATATATATATATTATATACCCTTATCTAGTGTATGTGTATTCTACATTGTGTGTATTGTGTACATTTGATATGTAAATTGTTGTGTAGGTATGTGTACATTTGTTATGTAAATTGTGTTGTGTAAATATGTTGTTATTGTAAAGTGGTTTATGTATCGTCACTGTCATTACTGCAATGTTGCTCGGAACTGCACACAAGAATTTTACCTGCTGTTGCACTCGTGTACACAGTAGTGTGACAATAAAGTGACAATAAACAATAAAGAAGTATTACAGTAGCACTGAATGAGTATGCAGAGAGTAGTGCAGAAGTATTACAGTAACACTGAATGAGCATGCAGTGAGTAGTGCAGAAGTATTACCGTAGAACTGAAAAGAGTATGCAGTGAGTAATGCAGAAGTATTACAGTAGCACTGAATGAGTATGCAGAGAGTAGTGCAGAAGTATTACCGTAGTACTGAATGAGTATGCAGTGAGTAGTGCAGTAGCACTGAATGAGTATGCAGTGAGTAGTGCAGAAGTATTACAGTAGCACTGAATG
>JAVLUX010000012.1:410000-417500 GCA_032164185.1 Moxostoma hubbsi
AATGTGATATAGTGCGCAGTACCACTGATCTATATATAATGTGATATAGTGAGCAGTACCACTGATCTATATATAATGTGATATAGTGAGCAGTACCACTGATCTATATATAATGTGATATAGTGAGCAGTACCACTGATCTATATATAATGTGATATAGTGCGCAGTACCACTGATCTATATATAATGTGATATAGTGCGCAGTACCACTGATCTATATACAATGTGATATAGTGAGCAGTACCACTGATCTATATATAATGTGATATAGTGCGCAGTACTCATTTACATTTAAATGTAAACATTTCTGTTTAAATTTCGCTGCCGTTTAATTCAACTGATTCGACTTCAACAGTGCTGTGATGTTCAGTCCCCCGTTAGAATATTATCTCCATGCTTAGATTGAGCATTTTAATTATTTACATGTAATTGTCTACATTTATGGGTTAAGCTTTAGTAGAATGTTTTTATAACATATAAATATATAGATAACATATAGTCAGAGTGTCTGGTAAATGTAAGTAAACCCTAAATGTTTACTGTACTTTAATCTCTTTTTCATTCAATTGCCATTCAGTGATTTTTGGCACATGGTGACAACACAATATATGATCAGTTTCTCTCCCAGTCATTGTATTTAATCCCTCCATCATCCTGAGGATCCATATGATGTTTCTAATGGCCTGTTTTCTGTTTCTGGTCTCGAGACACGTTGTAAAAACTACCGAAATGAGCGATCGAGACTGAGAACAACAATCACTGAAGTGTTCATTGGAGTAAAAACACATTTCAGGCTCAACTTGTGCAGTTGTTGACTGTCATGACAACATAACTAATGATATGACCGTAACTCAAGTCATGACTTCATGTCATCTACACACTCAGGTGACGCACTATCAATAAACCCTGTCATCAGGGCTGGACTGGTAATCTGGCATACCGGGCATTTTCCTGGTGGGCTGACACACATTGGGGATGATCAGGGCGGACTGGCCATCGGTAGAACTGAGCGGGCCGGTGGGTCGGCCACGAAACTTGCCGAATGTGCCGCGATATGCAAAAATGAGCCGCTGTGTTGTGCCGAACAGACCACTAAACGCCACCATGATATGCAGAAAAGGACAGCGAACACCCCTTCTCACTTCTCTCATGTCTCGTGCTTTGAGTGCCGTGACCTCACTCTCTGAGCCAGGTCAAAGGTCAACGAAGGTTTCAGGGTCACGCTCGGTCAATGAATGGGTCGAGGCTCCTCAGAGGCATCGCTGGACAAAGAGACGTGATCAGATTTTGAGCTTCGACAGAGCACAGGACCTGTACTTGTCTACCTTGCAACAGTGGCGGAAGAAAACATTGCCAAACACCAGAATAATATCTGTTTATTATAGTTATTTTCAGCACATTTCTTTATTCTCACTCACTCATAGAAATATCATAAAAATAGGATTGGTGATTAATGCAACACTATATATCCCAAAAAGCATTTGTTTGTACTGAAATAGACAGTTTTATTATTCAGGGGGGGTAATACTGATGGCCTTCACCCCAGCAGAGTCGGAGCGGCTGTTCTGTCGGACAACATCTCCAAGACGCTACACACCATATAACTAGTAAGTCAAAGTCCAAATCACAGTATTTGCTGTCCCAACTTAATTGATATAAGTACCAATGTAGAACATTATATAGAAACTGTGTCTATTCCTCGTTTAGTAAAGCCAAACAATACATCTACTGTAGGATCTAGGAAAAATCTAATTGTAATTAAACCAGAAAATCTCAATATCAGTGAACAAAAACAATTTCTAAAGCTAGGTCTTCTAAACATTAGATCGCTCACACCTAAGGCGGTTATTGTAAATGAAATGGTCTCAGATAATAGCTTTGATGTATTTTGCCTTACTGAAACCTGGCTTAAACCAAATGATTATTTCGGTCTAAATGAGTCTACTCCGCCAGGATACTGTTATAAGCATGAGCCCCGTCTGATTGGTCGTGGCGGCGGTGTTGCAACAATCTATAGAGATATTCTTAATGTTACTCAGAAAATAGGTCACAGGTTTAATTCGTTTGAAGTACTTGTGCTAAATGTTACACTCTCAGATGTAAGAAAAAAATCCCTATTATCTCTAGCCTTGGCTACCGTATATAGACCTCCAGGGCCTTACACTGTTTTCCTAAAAGAGTTTGCAGACTTTCTATCAGATCTATTGGTCAATGTCGATAAAGCAATAATTGTTGGAGATTTTAACATACACGTAGATAACACAAATGATGCGTTAGGGGCTGCGTTTACAGATTTGTTAAACTCCTTCGGGGTCACGCAAAACGTCAGTGGTCCCACTCATCGCCTAAATCATACGCTAGATTTAATTATATCTTATGGAACCAATCCAACCGATATGGATATTATACCGCAAAATGATGATGTCACTGATCATTACATGGTAACTTGCATACTACGTACCACTGAAATCTGTCATATTGCGCCACGTTATCGACCAAGCAGAACAATCCTTCCAACCACAATAGATAGATTCTCAAATATCCTACCTGATCTATCTCAGCTGCTCAGTGAACCCAAACAAACAGAGGAACTAGAGGAAATGACTAGCAGTTTGAGCACCATTTTCTCTGGTACATTAGATATTGTTGCACCAATTAGATTAAAAAAGTTTAGAGAAAAAACTAGAGCACCATGGTACAACAGTGCTACGCATGCTATCAAGAGAGAAACTCGTAACTTGGAGCGTAAATGGAAACAAACTAATTTAGAGGTCTTTAGAATCGCATGGAAAGACAGTATGTCACGTTACAAAAAGGCTCTAAAAACAGCCAGGGCTGAGCACCTCCGCAAACTAATAGAAAATAACCAAAATAATCCAAGGTTCTTATTTAACACCGTGGCTAGACTAACAAATAAACAGAGATCACCTGAGCAAAATATTCCTTTACAGTTTAGTAGTAATGATTTTATGAATTTCTTCACTGAGAAAATAGAAAACATCAGAAACACAATTGTAAACACAATTGTTAATGTACAATCTTTAATGGTGTCTTATGATTCAGCCTCAATTATCGCCCCTCAAGAACAACTACACCGCTTTACAACTATAGGACAGGAAGAGCTAAATAAACTTATCATTGCATCTAAACCAACAACATGTTTACTAGATCCAATACCCACTAAACTACTGAAAGAAGTGTTACCTGTAGTGGAAGAGCCTCTTCTCAATATTATTAACTCGTCTTTATTTTTAGGTCATGTTCCAAGAATATTTAAGCTGGCAGTTATAAAACCTCTCATTAAGAAACCACAATTAGATCCAAATAACCTAGCAAATTACAGACCCATCTCAAATCTTCCATTTATGTCTAAAATATTAGAAAAAGTTGTGTCCGCTCAATTGTGCTCTTTCTTGCAAGAAAATGATATCTATGAAAAATTTCAGTCAGGATTCAGACCGCATCATAGCACAGAAACTGCGCTAGTTAAAATTACAAATGATTTACTTTTAGCTTCTGACCAAGGCTGCATCTCAATATTAGTTCTACTCGATCTTAGCGCTGCGTTCGACACTATAGATCATAAAATACTCTTGGATCGACTACAAAACTACACTGGTGTTCAGGGACAGGCATTAAGCTGGTTTAGATCGTACTTATCAGACCGTTACCATTTTGTCTGTTTAAATGGGGAAAAATCAAAAATAACGTCAGTAGACTATGGAGTGCCACAAGGATCTGTGTTAGGCCCTCTATTATTCTCAATATATATGCTACCACTTGGTAAAATTATAAGAAAACATGGAATTAATTTCCACTGTTATGCTGATGACACTCAATTATATATCTCATCACGACCAGATGAAAACATTAACTTATCTAACTTGACAGAGTGTCTTAAAGATATAAAATGTTGGATGACGCGTAATTTCCTGTTATTAAATTCCGATAAAACGGAGGTATTACTTATTGGTCCAAAAAACTACCCACAAAATCCCTTACAATACAACTTTAATTTAGAAGGATGTCCTGTTACATTATCCACTACAGTAAAAGACCTGGGTGTTATACTAGACCGCAACTTGACTTTCGAAAATCATATTTCATCTGTTACGAGAACAGCCTTTTTCCACCTTAGAAACATTGCTAAGCTACGTAACATGCTATCTGTTTCTGATGCAGAAAAGTTAGTTCATGCATTCATGACCTCGAGACTAGATTACTGTAATGCTTTATTAGCTGGTTGCCCTGCATCCTCAACAAACAAGCTACAGTTAGTCCAAAATGCAGCCGCTAGAGTTCTTACTAGGTCAAGAAAATATGATCACATAACACCGATTTTATCATCTCTACACTGGCTACCAATTAAGTTCCGTATCAATTACAAAGTATTACTACTGACCTATAAAGCCCTAAATGGTTTATCTCCTGTGTATTTAACGGATCTTCTATCGCCATACAATCCATCGCGCTCTTTAAGATCACTAAATTCGAGGCTTCTGGTCATACCTAGGATATCTAAGTCCACTAATGGAGGGAGGGCGTTCTCACATTTAGCTCCTAAACTCTGGAATAGCCTTCCCGATATTGTTCGAGGCTCAGACTCGCTGTCCCAGTTTAAAACTAGATTAAAGACACATCTCTTTAACCAAGCATTCACATAATGCTAACTTTTTATACTACTGCTGAATCAGTTATAATGCATTAATATTATGAACATCAGCTATGCTAATTATTTCCCATCTGTTTTTCTGCTGTTATCTCGGGACGCCAGTCACGAGGTAAATAGCGTTCGTCAGCTCCAGTTTGTATCCAGCCTCTCACGGAGACTTCAGATGCCCCATCACCATGGACAAGGATCTTAAAATGGGATACATAGACTAATTATTGCCAACAAAAGCCTTCATCAGCCAAACAAGGACAATTGCATCTAAGTGAACTTCTGGAATTTAATCAAGGATGGACTTCAAAGACACTGGTCACTAATCTTGCAGTTCAAACACCTTCACTGTCTAAATACTGACCCTTAGCACTTAATAAGTTTAATAATTTTTTAAATCATGTTTTTTGACTATAAATAATTCTTATTTACATTATTCATGATGTTAGCCGGAGGGGAACTGGCCCCCACAGTGAGTCTGGTTTCTCCCAAGGTTATTTTTCTCCATTAACCATCATCTTATGGAGTTTTGTGTTCCTTGCCACAGTCGCCTTCGGCTTGCTCACTGGGGTTATTAATACAATTATTATTTAATTATTTTTAAACACGATAAAGAATCATATCTTATCTAATTCCACAACAGGGCTCCAAACAAAAAAAAAAAAAATCAATTAAGGAGCCAATGGCTCCTACAGGGGGAAAAACAGGCGCCAAATATTTTAAATTTTTTAACTCCATCCATTCCTTTTCGTCCCGCAGCTCGCTAACAGTGTAGTCTGTGGAGCATTCTTCGCAATTATGTGATCACGTGCATTTTTTATGCTTGTTACTGTCACCGTGTTTTCTAACAGTCTCTTTTTTGAAATTGTTAGTTCCTGCAATGAACTCCGTTTTCCCCGCTATTTCTTTGATATAAACTTTTGTTATGTATCTCGGGAAATGTAATGCAAATTTTAAAATCAAAAGGGAGTAAACTTTTACTGTCGCCAATGGCGACCTTGACAGAAATTACACTCACAAATAAATTTATTTGGTCACAAATGCGACCATTTTTAGTCGCAGTTTGGAGCCCTGCACAAGGATGATGATTTATCGACTTTATAGACATTACATTTTTATCGTCTGTTAATGCTGAACTTCTGTAAAGCTGCTTTGAAACGATGTGTGTTGTGAAAGGCGCTATACAAATAAAATTGACTTGACTTGACTTAATACATCGGTCATTTTAAGCACCTGTCTAGATTATACCTCCATCATTCTTCTGGCTGGAGGTTCAAATAGTCATAAAAATAGGTTTGGATGATTAAAACAAACAACACTACATGTCCCATACTGCATTTGATTCTTATTATTCAGGGAGGTAAAAACTGGGCGGAGTCAGGATTCTACCGCCCTCAAAGTGCTTAAATAGTTTTCAAAATGTGTCGAATATTTGTATTGTACAGCTGGTAACCACAAATGTTTACATTATCAAAAACATTTAACATGCGTGTGGGCATTCATAGACTGCATGAGAGATAACACAACCTGTGACTTTATGTAGATGATCAATGATTCAAACATCTTAAAAGGTTATGTTGCCATGCCAAAGGATGGCTTTGTTCCTTGACCTCATGGGAGAAAGTTTGTCAAATCTTAAGCGATGCCAGGATGCCACACGGTAGTTGAAGTTGTTAATCTACAAAATGTACTTTTTATGCGCTAAATCTATAATTTCTTGCAAAATAAAATCAGTTATGTTTCAATGTTACGATAATGATGATTTTCATATGTTAAGGGATTTTTTGCGACACAAGGGATGTAATGTGTCAAGGTGTTCATGCGATACACTGCCTTGCCCGAAACAACAAGATGGCATATCCTGTGGTGTCTTTGCTTTGAAAGTAAGAGATGCAAAATAGCTCATGTATGTTATCCCAAACAGGATATCCTAAACTCATTCATGTCATTCATGCACTCATGTGTGAGAAGTGATATATTAGTAAACACGTCACATGCTTCTCTCCAGAATGCAACGCTGTGCCAGTTGATTGACAGGGGAGTGAATGATCATCGATGCACAGATAAAAACCGTCTCCGTCTGATGCTGCTCTCATAACACACCGTATGAGTGACAGTATCAGTCACAGTGTTTACAGTCTTCAGGAGGTCAACCTGAATTAATAACAGTTATTATTCATTGTAATATCTTATAGAGTTTTGGGATCATTACCACAGTCGCCTTTGCCATGCTCACTGGGGGTCAATCGTTTTTAAAGCATGATATTAAATGACGTATTCATCTAACCAGACAATGATGACTTGAAGATATTACAGACATTACAGCATGAGTTTCTGCAAAGCTGTTTGAAAAGACGTGTGTTGTGAAAAGGGCTACACAATTAAATGGACTTGACTCATGCATGAAGTAATTCTATAATAGGTATAATTATTTATAGACACTGAACAATAAGTGGTATTTATGCATCCTCAGGTAAAAACATCCCGGTGTCATTAGAGGTTTATCTCAGTCAGTGACGTGTTTCCTCACAGTCAGCATCAGCATCGCTTTAATAATCATCATATCACGCAGCATCTGTGAGCACTTATGAGCACTGGAGGATTTCCCTGGACTCTGTTGTAATATTTATCATTTATTATATCAATATTTGCTTGGTCACAGCCATACAAGTGTCAGAAATGTTGCTCTTTTTAAATGAAAGCATATTTGTCAGGCTGGTGCAGTTAATGCACACATGCACGTACACAACAATAAACAAAATCTCAAACAGGTGATTGACTCTTTTAACGTAAACATGTACGAGCGCTCCGTCTCCTCCGTATACTGATGGACTTTCAGC
>JAVLUX010000012.1:420000-510000 GCA_032164185.1 Moxostoma hubbsi
CACACACACACACACACACACACACGCACGCACGCACATTCACACACGCATGCGCGCATGCACACACATACACACGTGCACACACGCATACACACACACACACGCGCATGCACACACACACACACACACACACACACACACACACACACACACACACACACGCATGCACACACACATGCACACACACACGCGCACCTTTTGACCTGTTGCTGTCCCAAACAAGTGCAAGAAGTCAAACATAAGTGAACAACAACAGTAAATGTGCACATCCAGAGACTCGAGTCTGAACAACTATAAAGATGTCTGGGTCTAAACTACTAAAGAGAAATAGTCCAGAAGCTCATCGCAGTCGTAGCGTACATGTAGCATCCGCCAGTGTGCGCGTGCACAGTGATGTGAAGTATACTTTACATTCACCTGGAAGCAGATGTGAAGTGTTTGCATCAAAACCGAAGCATACTTTGGGCTTAAAGGAATATTCTGGGTTCAACGCAAGTTATGCTCAGTACAAAAATGATTTAGGTTACAGTGAGGCACTTACAATGTAAGTGAACGAGGCAAATTGGCAAACGTTAAAATACTTAATAGTTGCATTTACATGGACCCTAACAATCCGTTTTAAATTGTCCAATCCAAATGAAAAAGTATCATGTGATCTGAATAACCTAGCCAAATCCGATTTACATTTCATTTGGGTTACCCTATAAGCCTTTTGATAATCTGCTCAACAGGAACATATCAGCCATGTAACACTTGATGGGATGCTTGTGTAAATGCTCACGTTCATCACAGATGCAGAAATGACATCATAACGTTCCACACACACCAAAGTCGCATGAAGAAACATGGCATAAGGGAAACAAAATTGCTCTGTTGCCAATAATGTTCTTGCTAAACATGTGAAAAGAATTACAAATAGTTGAAATAGTAGATAACATGCTCAACACCAATTTTTTCAAGCGAGTGTTTGAAAAACTGCAAGAAGCAGGAATTAACAGGTCAATTGACCAAATAAATAACACTAAGATCAACTGCAGAGGTGATCCAGACAATAATCTCGCAGTGTCAAAACATCAATTCTGTTTTTGATGCTTGAGACATATAAACGTGCACATCAACCCAATCACTTTAATTTGTCGTTTAAGGGTGCTTGGTTCGATTGGTTGGACATAACATGAGTTTGTTTCCTCCCCCTGCCCCCGAAAAGCGGTCCAATTATGTCATCAACGTGAGTACAATCGCATCTCTTTACCACTGTAACTAGGCAACAACTCAAGAAGCTTCAGTGTGTTATTCATCTGTTTGTATTTACCACCCTAACTTGCCCAAACCATCACTTGTGTTTGTCTGACACAGATGCATTGAATCCGCAATGATGTGAAGAATATTAGTGTTTGTCTGACGCGAGACCACGAGAGATGTGCAGAATGTGAGCTGCTCTCTGAAGGGGATTAATCTGAACACAAGCTGCTGTGATACATTTATTAAACTATATTCATTTGTATCGGGAGCCTGCGAAGGTGCAAATTATACATCATCAATAGCGGTTCACTTCCACGATTTGGTACGATTGCATTTATATTAGCAGCGAAGCGTACTGGAGTACTAGTGCTAGTGTGAAAGCATACTACATGAACAGCCCGCTTAAAACAGAACGAGGGAAAGAAGTGTCCATGTAAACGTAGCTTCTGTTTCAAAAGTATAGACACGTGTGTCGACGTGTGTTTGATTCATGTAGCACATTAATCCAGAAAACACTCTTACCACGTGTTTCAGTGAGTACGGGGAGAGCGGCATAAAAGAACCTGAGTGCCTCCAGTCAGTGAGAGAACCACGCCAGTCCAGTGTTGGCAACCCAAGAGAGTTTTTCCCAGAGAGTTTATGTTACCACTGTTCAGTATATTTTATGTTCAAGTTAGCTATTGGCGAATTAAAGATACCCTTACCTGCATGCAGAAGCCTGTTCTCGTGTCCTTCTTTTCCCTGCCCTGACAAGAACCGTGTTACACTGGTGCCGAAACCCGGGAATACAAAAACTCTCTTGGGTTGCCAACACTGGACTGGCGTGGTTCTCTCACTGACTGGAGGCACTCAGGCTCTTTTATGCCGCTCTCCCCGTACTCACTGAAATTAGAGACAGGTGTTAGACATAATTTAGCTCAGGTGCAAGCGCCCTTAACGCTTTCCCTATCCGGACAGTGCTTGACCACGCCCCCACTGCCACAGTGTGTTTGATTCATGTAGCTCATTAATGCAGAAAACACTCTTACGACATGTGTTTGAGTCATGTAGCACATTAATACAGAAAACACTCTTACGACGTGTGTTTGATTCATGTAGCACATTAATCCAGAAAACACTCTTACGACGTGTGTTTGATTCATGTAGCACAATAATCCAGAAAACACTCTTACGACGTGTGTTTGAGTCATGTAGCACATTAATCCAGAAAACACTCTTACGACGTGTGTTTGATTCATGTAGCACATTAATCCAGAAAACACTCTTACGACGTGTGTTTGATTCATGTAGCTCATTAATGCAGAAAACACTCTTACGACGTGTGTTTGAGTCATGTAGCTCATTAATGCAGAAAACACTCTTACGACGTGTGTTTGAGTCATGTAGCACATTAATCCAGAAAACACTCTTACGACGTGTGTTTGAGTCATGTAACACATTAATCCAGAAAACACTCTTACGCCGTGTGTTTGAGTCATGTAGCACATTAATCCAGAAAACACTCTTACGACGTGTGTTTGAGTCATGTAGCTCATTAATCCAGAAAACACTCTTACGACGTGTGCTTGAGTCATGTAGCACATTAATCCAGAAACACTCTTACGACGTGTGTTTGAGTCATGTAGCACATTAATCCAGAAAACACTCTTACGACGTGTGTTTGAGTCATGTAGCTCATTAATCCAGAAAACACTCTTACGAGGTGTGTTTGAGTCATGTAGCACATTAATCCAGAAAACACTCTTACGACGTGTGTTTGAGTCATGTAGCACATTAATGCAGAAAACACTCTTACGACGTGTGTTTGATTCATGTAGCTCATTAATCCAGAAAACACTCTTACGACGTGTGTTTGATTCATGTAGCACATTAATCCAGAAAACACTCTTACGACGTGTGTTTGATTCATGTAGCTCATTAATCCAGAAAACACTCTTACGACGTGTGTTTGAGTCATGTAGCACATTAATCCAGAAAACACTCTTACGACGTGTGTTTGAGTCATGTAGCTCATTAATGCAGAAAACACTCTTACGACGTGTGTTTGATTCATGTAGCACATTAATCCAGAAAACACTCTTACGACGTGTGTTTGATTCATGTAGCTCATTAATGCAGAAAACACTCTTACGACGTGTGTTTGATTCATGTAGCACATTAATCCAGAAAACACTCTTACGACGTGTGTTTGATTCATGTAGCTCATTAATCCAGAAAACACTCTTACGACGTGTGTTTGATTCATGTAGCACAATAATCCAGAAAACACTCTTACGACGTGTGTTTGATTCATGTAGCACATTAATCCAGAAAACACTCTTACGACGTGTGTTTGATTCATGTAGCTCATTAATGCAGAAAACATTCTTACGACGTGTGTTTGATTCATGTAGCACATTAATCCAGAAAACACTCTTACGACGTGTGTTTGATTCATGTAGCTCATTAATGCAGAAAACACTCTTACGACGTGTGTTTGATTCATGTAGCACATTAATCCAGAAAACACTCTTACGACGTGTGTTTGAGTCATGTAGCACATTAATCCAGAAAACACTCTTACGACGTGTGTTTGATTCATGTAGCTCATTAATCCAGAAAACACTCTTACGACGTGTGTTTGATTCATGTAGCACATTAATCCAGAAAACACTCTTACGACGTGTGTTTGATTCATGTAGCACATTAATCCAGAAAACACTCTTACGACGTGTGTTTGATTCATGTAGCTCATTAATGCAGAAAACACTCTTACGACGTGTGTTTGAATCATGTAGCGCAATAATCCAGAAAACACTCTTACGACGTGTGTTTGATTCATGTAGCTCATTAATCCAGAAAACACTCTTACGACGTGTGTTTGAGTCATGTAGCGCATTAATCCAGAAAACACTCTTACGACGTGTGTTTGATTCATGTAGCGCAATAATCCAGAAAACACTCTTACGACGTGTGTTTGAGTCATGTAGCACATTAATGCAGAAAACACTCTTACGACGTGTGTTTGATTCATGTAGCACATTAATCCAGAAAACAGTCTTACGACGTGTGTTTGAGTCATGTAGCTCATTAATGCAGAAAACACTCTTACGACGTGTGTTTGAGTCATGTAGCTCATTAATGCAGAAAACACTCTTACGCCGTGTGTTTGAGTCATGTAGCACATTAATCCAGAAAACACTCTTACGACGTGTGTTTGATTCATGTAGCTCATTAATCCAGAAAACACTCTTACGACGTGTGTTTGATTCATGTAGCACATTAATCCAGAAAACACTCTTACGACGTGTGTTTGATTCATGTAGCTCATTAATCCAGAAAACACTCTTACGACGTGTGTTTGAGTCATGTAGCGCATTAATGCAGAAAACACTCTTACGACGTGTGTTTGAATCATGTAGCTCATTAATGCAGAAAACACTCTTACGAAGTGTGTTTGAATCATGTAGCGCAATAATCCAGAAAACACTTTTACGACGTGTGTTTGAGTCATGTAGCACATTAATCCAGAAAACACTCTTACGACGTGTGTTTGATTCATGTAGCACATTAATCCAGAAAACACTCGTACGACGTGTGTTTGATTCATGTAGCTCATTAATGCAGAAAACATTCTTACGACGTGTGTTTGATTCATGTAGCACATTAATCCAGAAAACACTCTTACGACGTGTGTTTGATTCATGTAGCTCATTAATGCAGAAAACACTCTTACGACGTGTGTTTGAATCATGTAGCGCAATAATCCAGAAAACACTCTTACGACGTGTGTTTGATTCATGTAGCTCATTAATCCAGAAAACACTCTTACGACGTGTGTTTGAGTCATGTAGCGCATTAATCCAGAAAACACTCTTACGACGTGTGTTTGATTCATGTAGCGCAATAATCCAGAAAACACTCTTACGACGTGTGTTTGAGTCATGTAGCACATTAATGCAGAAAACACTCTTACGACGTGTGTTTGATTCATGTAGCACATTAATCCAGAAAACACTCTTACGACGTGTGTTTGAGTCATGTAGCTCATTAATGCAGAAAACACTCTTACGACGTGTGTTTGATTCATGTAGCTCATTAATGCAGAAAACACTCTTACGACGTGTGTTTGAATCATGTAGCGCAATAATCCAGAAAACACTCTTACGACATGTGTTTGATTCATGTAGCTCATTAATCCAGAAAACACTCTTACGACGTGTGTTTGAGTCATGTAGCGCATTAATGCAGAAAACACTCTTACGACGTGTGTTTGATTCATGTAGCTCATTAATGCAGAAAACACTCTTACGACGTGTGTTTGAATCATGTAGCGCAATAATCCAGAAAACAGTCTTACGACGTGTGTTTGATTCATGTAGCTCATTAATCCAGAAAACACTCTTACGACGTGTGTTTGAGTCATGTAGCGCATTAATCCAGAAAACACTCTTACGACGTGTGTTTGATTCATGTAGCGCAATAATCCAGAAAACACTCTTACGACGTGTGTCTGAGTCATGTAGCACATTAATGCAGAAAACACTCTTACGACGTGTGTTTGATTCATGTAGCTCATTAATGCAGAAAACACTCTTACGACGTGTGTTTGATTCATGTAGCTCATTAATCCAGAAAACACTCTTACGACGTGTGTTTGATTCATGTAGCTCATTAATGCAGAAAACACTCTTACGACGTGTGTTTGATTCATGTAGCTCATTAATGCAGAAAACACTCTTACGATGTGTGTTTGAATCATGTAGCGCAATAATCCAGAAAACACTCTTACGACGTGTGTTTGATTCATGTAGCTCATTAATCCAGAAAACACTCTTACGACGTGTGTTTGATTCATGTAGCGCATTAATCCAGAAAACACTCTTACGACGTGTGTTTGATTCATGTAGCGCAATAATCCAGAAAACACTCTTACGACGTGTGTTTGAGTCATGTAGCACATTAATGCAGAAAACACTCTTACGACGTGTGTTTGATTCATGTAGCTCATTAATGCAGAAAACACTCTTACGACGTGTGTTTTATTCATGTAGCTCATTAATCCAGAAAACACTCTTACGACGTGTGTTTGATTCATGTAGCTCATTAATGCAGAAAACACTCTTACGACGTGTGTTTGATTCATGTAGCACATTAATCCAGAAAACACTCTTACGACGTGTGTTTGAGTCATGTAGCACATTAATCCAGAAAACACTCTTACGACGTGTGTTTGATTCATGTAGCTCATTAATGCAGAAAACACTCTTACGACGTGTGTTTGCGTCATGTAGCTCATTAATCCAGAAAACACTCTTACGACGTGTGTTTGATTCATGTAGCACATTAATCCAGAAAACACTCTTATGACGTGTGTTTGAGTCATGTAGCACATTAATCCAGAAAACACTCTTACGACGTGTGTTTGAGTCATGTAGCACATTAATGCAGAAAACACTCTTACGACGTGTGTTTGATTCATGTAGCTCATTAATGCAGAAAACACTCTTACGACGTGTGTTTGATTCATGTAGCTCATTAATGCAGAAAACACTCTTACGACGTGTGTTTGATTCATGTAGCACAATAATCCAGAAAACACTCTGACGACGTGTGTTTGATTCATGTAGCAC
Source organism: Moxostoma hubbsi (assembly GCA_032164185.1). Classification (NCBI taxonomy): domain Eukaryota; kingdom Metazoa; phylum Chordata; class Actinopteri; order Cypriniformes; family Catostomidae; genus Moxostoma; species Moxostoma hubbsi. Next base: position 426,855 of record JAVLUX010000012.1, read on the forward strand.
AATAATCCAGAAAACACTCTTACGACGTGTGTTTGATTCATGTAGCACATTAATCCAGAAAACACTCTTACGACGTGTGTTTGATTCATGTACCACATTAATCCAGAAAACACTCTTACGACGTGTGTTTGAATCATGTAGCTCATTAATCCAGAAAACACTCTTACGACGTTTGTTTGATTCATGTAGCTCATTAATCCAGAAAACACTCTTACGACGTGTGTTTGAGTCATGTAGCACATTAATCCAGAAAACACTCTTACGACGTGTGTTTGAGTCATGTAGCACATTAATCCAGAAAACACTCTTACGACGTGTGTTTGAGTCATGTAGCACATTAATCCAGAAAACACTCTTACGACGTGTGTTTGAGTCATGTAGCACATTAATCCAGAAAACACTCTTACAACGTGTGTTTGAGTCATGTAGCACATTAATCCAGAAAACACTCTTACGACGTGTGTTTGAGTCATGTAGCACATTAATCCAGAAACACTCTTACGACGTGTGTTTGAGTCATGTAGCACATTAATCCAGAAAACACTCTTACGACGTGTGTTTGAGTCATGTAGCTCATTAATCCCGAAAACACTCTTACGACGTGTGTTTGATTCATGTAGCACATTAATCCAGAAAACACTCTTACGACGTGTGTTTGATTCATGTAGCTCATTAATCCAGTAAACACTCTTACGACGTGTGTTTGATTCATGTAGCACAATAATCCAGAAAACACTCTTACGACGTGTGTTTGATTCATGTAGCACATTAATCCAGAAAACACTCGTACGACGTGTGTTTGATTCATGTAGCTCATTAATGCAGAAAACATTCTTACGACGTGTGTTTGATTCATGTAGCACATTAATCCAGAAAACATTCTTACGACGTGTGTTTGATTCATGTAGCACATTAATCCAAAAAACACTCTTACGACGTGGTTTGAGTCATGTAGCTCATTAATGCAGAAAACACTCTTACGACGTGTGTTTGATTCATGTAGCTGATTAATGCAGAAAACACTCTTACGACGTGTGTTTGATTCATGTAGCACATTAATCCAGAAAACACTCTTACGACGTGTGTTTGAGTCATGTAGCACATTAATCCAGAAAACACTCTTACGACGTGTGTTTGATTCATGTAGCTCATTAATCCAGAAAACACTCTTACGACGTGTGTTTGAGTCATGTAGCACATTAATCCAGAAAACACTCTTACGACGTGTGTTTGAGTCATGTAGCACATTAATCCATAAAACACTCTTACGACGTGTTTTTGAGTCATGTAGCACATTAATCCAGAAAACACTCTTACGACGTGTGTTTGAGTCATGTAGCACATTAATCCAGAAAACACTCTTACGACGTGTGTTTGAGTCATGTAGCACATTAATCCAGAAACACTCTTACGACGTGTGTTTGATTCATGTAGCTCATTAATCCAGAAAACACTCTTACGATGTGTGTTTGATTCATGTAGCTCATTAATCCAGAAAACACTCTTACGACGTGTGTTTGAATCATGTAGCTCATTAATCCAGAAAACACTCTTACGACGTGTGTTTGATTTATGTAGCACATTAATGCAGAAAACACTCTTACGACGTGTGTTTTAGTCATGTGCATCAGTTTGAATTTTCTTAATTAGAATTTTTAGTAACGCGCTTTAATGCAAAATATTTTGGATGGAAACCCTGCAACTGTCTTTGAACTGTCTTGTGTGTGAGAAAACATTCAGCATCTGTGAAGCTCCTCACACTTAACAAACGAACACTCATGTCTGTCTTTATCATTCTGAAGGTCTAAAATACAAATCTATTGTAAGATGAGAAAATGAAGAAGCACAAAATCAGATTTTAAACTCAGATGTGCAAGATCACTGAGGTAAAAGGGTGAAGTGTAACACAGTACAATGAGCCAATGCATGCTCTGTGATGGACATGTTTTAGGGGTTAGCACTGGTGCTAGTGAACTAAAAAATATTAAGCACAAATTACTATTTATTTGCACACCGAAGTGCAGTCGAAATTGTATGTTATTTGTTACATTATTCATTGTTATTTTTTATTGTTTTTAACTACAATTTACCACAAATGCACTTTTGGTACAATGAGATTTTTTAAATGATTTGATATAATAATGCATTATTATGACTATAAATATTCAGACTGTATGTGTGTAACCTACTGAACGCTTCACCACTGAAATACGGGACATCAGAATTTATGTAATTTAATTTATAATGTGAAAACAACTGTACAGCCCTGCTCACATGACCAAATTAAGCATAAAACAGTAGCATTACAAACTTCAGTAACTAAATAACTTTACTACATTTCCTGGCAATGTAGTACTATTTGATTGAAAAATATGTATACATGTATAAATAGATTTTGCACTTATTTTTGTTAAAGATTGTTGTGCTGCTCTGGGGAGTTATTATAATAGTGCCATGAATTACAAATATTTAAATTTAAAATAGGACTTTCAGCTCCACATGTAAAGATATTTGAATCAGTCAGTTAAAATGGTGGTTTATTGAAGTGTAACTAGGGCAGTCGATTTAACGCTTTAATTGCGATTAATTGTATGAAAAAATGACCATGAATAATGTCCCTGCGCTCGACCCGTATCGCCCGGATGCGTCAGTAGGGGGCAGCATGACGCACTCAAACACACTGAACTCCAGTTTCAGACGATATTTAATGTCACTCAGCGTATAAAAACACACTGCTTGCAGCTACAGACGCTGAAAACTAACGAGAGGTGCTGCAACCAAAGTGAGACGCTTCATCTGATGTGTGAGTTCACAAACCACCATTAAAAACACAACTGAGGGAAGAGGGTCAATAATTGGGTTATGATCAATGATTTGGAAATAAAACTATATTTTCACCTGTTATGACACCTCTGTATCATCTAGATGCTTTGCTTGTCTGTTGCCACAATAAATGTGAAAGTATATTGAAATATCTGAATAATAATATTTATTACTAATCGTATTTGGATTTATTTTATTTAATATATTGTTATTAGTTTAATTTAGTGGTAAAAATGCATATGGATATTGATAGGTTAAGAATAAATATTGATCAGCTCATCATGTAATTAATTCAATAAAATTTTTAACTGATTGACAGGTGTGTGTATATATATATATATATATATATATATATATATATATATATATATATATATATATATGTGTGTGTGTGTGTGTGTGTGTGTGTGTGTGTGTGTGTGTGTCTGACAACATGCTGACAGCCCTCTCACACACCTGGATGACACACACACACACACACACACAGTAAACATGTCAATACTTGATACATCCGAATTGTAGAAGTACTTCCAACAAGGAGAAATATTTGTGTGTGTGGATTGTGAGTCCAGATTGTGTGTGTGTGTGTGTGTGTGTGTGTGTGTGTGATATAGGTGTGTGTGTGTGTGTGTGTGTGTTTATAGGTTGCAGGAAGGCTCAGGATTGCAGCTATAAAGAGCTGATGACAGCTGTTGTCTCGGCCTCCAGGAGTGTGTGTCTGTGTGTGATTTGTGTAGAAACAGGTTTAACTGTCTGCCACACACACATACACTCACAGTTCTCTTGTCATTAATCTCACATGAATATTAAGATGATCTCAGTAAATGTCAGATGTAAATGTAACACTTTCACAGTACAGTGTGTTACATCATTAAAGATTCACAAACACATCTGTATTCATTCACATCAGGAACACAAGACACTTACAGCGTTCATTCATCTCAGTTTCTTTATCGACACAGAGCGCTCCACAGATCTGATCTGTCATTCATAAAGTCTGCTAATTCTGTCTGTGCCAACTTAATGTACATTTCTACAGATACTAACACTTTATTTACATTTAAAGTGATTTGAGTCCTTACAAGCTAATATGAGCTAGTTATGAATGAACATTAACCAAGATTAATAACTGCTGTAAATATTGTGTTCTGTGTGTGAGAGAAACATGCAGATAGTTTCTATATACATTCATTCATTCATGCATGCAGCGTTATAATAAAAAGTGTTTTACCTGCTCAACGTCTGTGATGATATGAACACACTCCACAAACAGCACAAGTTTATGATAGAGAAAGCCCCGCCTCACACACACACACACACACACACACACACACAGCTCTGTCACTGCAGCAGTAAAACAGAACACACACGCAGACAGACAGACAGATGGAGCTGTTGCTTGAATGTGTTGCAACACGTCAGTCTGAGTCCTCAAACCACCTGAAAGACAGACAGGAAATCACCCACACACACACACACACACACACACACACACACACACACCTGACATATTTTCCCACCACAAACAACAAACACATACAGACACACTCACAAACACACAGACACACACACCTGACATATTTTCCTCACCACAAAACACACACACACACACACTCACAAGTACACACACACACACACACACACACACACACACACCTGACATATTTTCCCACCACAAACAACACACACATACAGACACTCACAAACACACAGACACACACACACCTGACATATTTCCTCACCACAAAACACACATGCACACACTCACACGCGCACTCACACACGCACACACACACACACGTACACACACACACACTCACACACACACACCTGACATATTTTCCCCACCACAAAAAACACAAACACACACACACACACACACTCACACGCGCACTCACACACGCACACACACACGTACATACATACACACACACACACACACACACATACTCACACGTACATACACACACGTACACACACACTTACATACACATGTACATACACACACACACACACACACACACACACACACTCACTCACACGTACATACACACACTCACACGTACATAACACACACACGTACACACCTACATACATACACATGTACATACACACACGTACATACGCATGTACATACACACACACACACTCACACGTACATACACACACACACACACACACACACACACACACACACACAAGCATGCATTTGTTCTCTTAGGTTTTCAAAGTACAATACATTTGGTAGTTCAACATCCTGAAACATGAATAATATTTAATTATAAGTTCCTCAATTCAGATGTCTAAAACTGAAATATTTATTATAATGAATAATAAAGGACACAGACATTCAGACACTGTTGTTCTGTGTGTAACACCGATAATCTGCTCATATGCAGGATTTAATCTGAAGAACACGGTTATATTCACATGTTTTATTTCAGGAATAGGGTTTGTCAGTCCACTCGGCCGTCATCTCCAGAACACTCCCAGATGTTCTATGGATACAAGTGCTGCTCCTTTATTCTTGAATGGGAAAGACTGAAATCCCCAAAACGGTTGGTGAAGATTACGAATCAAGAACATCAGTTGAATCTGACATCACTGGCACTGTAACGAGGCAGGCGAGGATGGTGGATCTAAATGCAGAATTTTAATGAAAACAAGACACTGGGAAACCGGAACAGAAAGTGAGGATATATGTAAAGAATGACAAACTAACCAGAGGAAACAAGGGCTTAAATGCACAAGGGAAAATAAGGATCACCAGGAGAAACAATCAGGGAGAACCAATCATGAAATACAGCTACAAAAGGACTACAAAACCAACAGGAACTAAACAAGAATTTCAACATAAAACCACAAAAACAGGAATACGTGACAGAGCTCCCCCCTTTAAGGATTCCAGATGCTCCAAATATTCCAATAATATTCCAAAAATAAATAATTGTCCATGGGGTATGGGGGGTAGGGGAAAACAGGTAGTTCAGGGGGCACAAGGGGCAAGGGTGCAGAGGAACAAGGCAAGGTCAGGGAGGCTTGAGACCAAAGCGGAGCAGGAGGAATGGAGATCCAGAGTGACGCTGCAGGCTCGGAGAACAAATCTGGTATCTGAGGTTCAGAGGGCTGAGGTGGAGCTTGAGGCTCGGAAGACTGAGGCAGAGCCAGTGGGAGTGAGGACCAAACAGACCAGAGTAGATCAGGCAGGTGGCTAGGAGACCAAGGAGACCAGAGCAGATCAGGCGGGCAGCCAGAAGACCAAGGAAATCAGAGCAGATCAGGCGGATGGCCAGAAGACCAAGGAGACCAGAGCAAATCGGGTAGACAGCCAGGAGACCAAGGGGACCAGAGCAGATCAGGCAGGAGACCAGGGAGATTACCTCAAGGTGGGGACCAGGTCATTGAGTCCTGGTAGGCGGCCGCAGGGCCGAGACAGGATCAGGAGTCCTGGGAGGCAGCCACAGGACAGGGATTGGGTCAGGCGGTGGAGCCGCTGTGGGAGGGATAGTCTCTGAGGGAGTGGGCAGAGACGCGGCCTCCTGACCCGGTCCCTGTCCTGTGGCCTCCACCCAGGCCTTCTGACACAGTCCCTATCTTGTGGCCTCCTCCCAGGCCTCCTGACCCAGTCCCTGTCCTGTGGCCTCCTCTCAGGCCTCCTGACCCGGTCCCTGTCCTGTGGCCGCCTCCCAGGCCTCCTGACCCAGTCCCCGTCCTGTGGCCTCGTCCCAGGCCCCTTGACCCGGTCCCCATCCTATGGGTCAGGAGTTAGGAGTCAGGCCTCCTGACCCAGCCCCCGTCCTGTGGCCGCCTCCCAGGCCTCCTGACCCGGTCCCTGTCCTGTGGCCACCTCCCAGGCCTCCTGACCCAGTTCCCATCCTGTGGCCACCTCCCAGGCCTCCAGACCTGGTCCCCACCTTGAGGTCATCCCCTTGTTCCCTTAGCGGTCCGCCTGACATGCTCTGGTCTCCCTGGTCCCCGGCTCCATCTTGGCCCTGCCTCCCTTTCTTTGCCCCTTGTGTCCCCCTTGGACTGCCTGTTTGCCCTTGTGCCTCCCTTGGACTGCCTGTTTGCCACTTGCACCCTCCTTGGACTGAACACCCCCCCCCCCCCCCCTTTCACTCTATGTATGATTTGTTTTTTTTTTGTTTTTTGTGGGGTTTTTTCTTTTATAAGGAGCATCTAGAATCCGCTCCTTAGAGGGGGGCTATGTCACGATTCACTGTTGTCTGCCGTTTGTTCACCACTGGCATCTGTTACCCACGGACTACACTTCCCATAATTCCCTGCCCTCATCACTGCCAGCTGTCTCCTATTGTTCTCACCTGTGTTTAATTGTCCTTGTGTATTTAAAGCCCTGTTTGTTTGCTCACCGATTGTCAGTTGTTAATGTATGTTCTTGAACGTGTTTGACCTACCATGTTCTGCCCGTGGCCTTCGTGGATGTTTTCTCTTGTTTATGTTTTGTTTCCCATCGTGGATGTTTTATTTTGTTCCTGTGTTTACCAGTTGTTTGTTTTTGTTAATTTTCATTAAAATCCTTCGCTGCATCTAGATCCAGCTCACTTGACTTTTTCCCTGCGTTACAATCACGCTAATAAACACAAATTTTCAGGCTGGTTCAGTTAATGCATATGTGCGTCTCGAGTTGATTGACAGGTGATGTCTTTATCTAGAAGGCGATTGGCTCATTTACCTGAAAGGCGGGACATCCTGTTCTGCATCTGTTTGGTGTTGGGCATTCCAGTTTGTCCTGTTCATTTTAAAACAATGCAGTCTTTCAAGTATTGATGTATTTCCTATTGAAACAGGAAGTTGGGGTGGACATATAGAAGTTGTTTTTTTAATGAGCCTTTAGTTTAAATCATGATTCTTACCAGAGAGCGCAACAGTGCCCGTCCATTTCAGCCATCTTGGTTCTGGAAGTATTTGTTCTATAGTGATTTCATCAAATCAAAAGAACCAGCTCTGAGGTGAATCACAACATTACTAACTTTGATTTGATTTGAAGCACAAAAGGGTTTGAAAATCACACAAAAACACAAAGATACAAGACTGTACTTAACAACTTTAATGAGGAATGAACTACAATCCCATGATGCATTGCTAATGATGTTATCAAATTAAAATCTATGGAAAAATATAAAACTATTGATTAGATAGTAATTAAAAATTACTATTGATATATTTAGCATTTTACTGAACAATATTCAGGTAGATAGAAATATACTGTATGCGCATTTTCACACATACTGTAGTTTGTTTTAGCACTCCAGTCTTAGAGCGATATAATGTGGCTCGGTTCAGCAGGTTGCGAATGTTAGAACACCCTCAATTGAATATGTAAGCTTAATAATACTCTATATTGACAAAGCATATTTCCTTGAATCCCGGCGAACACACACACAAAATCCTTGCATCAATATGAAGAAACATGCATGATCATCTAGACCAGTGTGTCCTAATTAAAACATAACCTCCCATTGTCCATTGCATTTGATTGATGAAGATTTCTGCTCTTGCATACAGAATTTCATAGCAGAATTATTAATCAATCACCTGTTGCTTTCGATTTCTGCTCTAGGATAAACTTTAAAATTGAAAAGATTGTGTCTTTCTGGGAAAATTGTGTCACTCAGATCCAGTTTAATCTGAAAATCGTGAATTTGCATGCATGTGAGGTTCTGTGCCACCGCACATATGTTTTATCACTTGTAGAGGCATGTTTGATGACTTTTTTAAAGTAAATAAAGTGGGGCTGTCGATTTAATGTGTTAGTTCAGTGTGATTAATGATATAAAAAATTATGCGTTAAACAAAATAATGCATGTAATCATGTCCCGGGACTGTAACTAATGTTATTAACTAATGTTAACAAATGCAGCTTTTTATTTGAGAAATGTTTTAGTATGTGTTGAAATGAACATTAACTAAGATTAATAAAAGTATTGCTTATTGTTAGTTCATGTTAACAAATGGAACCTTATTGTAAAGTGTTACCGTCTTTTTTAACGCTTTACTTGTGTGCCTCAATCATGTAATGCATTTTAATTATCGATATTATTATTTTTTAGAATATAAATGTTATTTATAATGATTTAAATATAACTATTTATTTGTATTTATTCATTATTTATTGTATTATTGTCATTTGAGGGGCTTTCTATGCAAATATTTATATATGTGATCAATTACGATTAATTTGATTAAATAATCGGCATACCATGTAAGTAATTCGATTACATTTTAATCGATTGACAGCCCTAAAATAAAGGTAATTTAAGGGTTAGGGCATTATTTGAAGATGTTCATATGTGGCATATGTGCTAACAGAGGAATATTTGATTACAAATGATAAGGAAGGTCTGGTAGATTTTCTAACAGCCATTGTAAACCTGTACAAAATAAATAGTGAGATTTTATACTAAAACACAACAATACAATCACATAATTTCAGATGTACATGTAGTAAATGTCATCATATAGCTTATATTTCACCCAGAGGGGCACCTCAGTCCATGTGGGCATAGGGGCAGTTGCTCGGGCGTGTGTGCCTGGAAACAAATATACTACAGAGAAATTTCTTGTTGGAGCGGGATTTGAGCAAACGTGTTTTAGTGGTGAGCGGTACATGAGCGGGGTGTCCGGTTGGGCCGTGATTGTTTGAATGGAGCACACACGCATGGATCGGATTACTGACTGGAGTGTCACGCTGCTCCGCTTCGCTCACATGCTCTGGGTTTGATGTGAAGGCGAGATGTGGTACTAGACCGTTTTGCATTTCGTTATGACACAAGTACCTCGATGCTGCATTACATACTGTAATCGCCTGATTGAGAGTATTTGATCTAACCGTGATTGTTGTGAACTTTAAAGTCTAATAACATTTTATTGTCCAAATAAGTGAGTTTGAAGCGAATATTCAAATATTGTGATTACCCAGACGGCGGCGTGTCTCCTTTCCCATTGTCGTATTATCTGAGCACTGCAGAAATGAACTGCGGTCCGACAGGCCACACTCAGAGCAGCTCTGAGAATAAAAGCAAATACTTTGATAGTACGCAAAGCGCTCCGTTTTATTGTAATTTAACATTTTTGTAATGGCAAATGTTTTGGGTTCATTCATTCACGTGGTGTTAATGAAATGCAGGAGGAGATGCTTGTTTATTCCTGTGGAGATGATAAAACGAAGAACTTATTTTCAAATGCACATAGATTTTCAAATGTTTTCCTTCATGCGAATTAAAGCTTAATCAGGGAGCCTTAACGCAATGTGTGAACATGAAGAATTTCATGACCTCATGGCTTGGTTTTTGCTCTGATATGCATTTTCAGATGTGAGACCTTAAAGTGGCAGGTGTGTGCCTTTCCAAATCATGCCCAATCAATTGAATTTGCCATCTCAAAGATGATCCAGAGAAATGGGATGCACCTGCGCTAAATTTCACACTTCATAGCAAAGGGTCTGAATACTTATTCCAATGGGATATTTCAGTTTTTACTTTTTAATACATTTTCAGACTTATCAAAAATCAGGGTTTTGCTTCCTCATTATGAGGTATGGAGTGTAGATTGGTCTATAGATTGATTTCTTAAAGCATTTTAGCATAAGGCAACATAGCAAAATGTGAAAACAAGGGGTCTGAATACTTTCGGAATGCGCTGTACATGAACTAAAAGCATCAAAAGTGAGTTCTGAATCCAGAGGCTCTTTAAAGATTCACCATCAATTGTTGGACCACTGACACAATTAACACTGAAGTTTTCTTATTTTTTGAGAGTTTCAGAACTGATTCAGGATGAATGAGTAAATTTGATAAACTCTGATTGAAGATGGTTTAGATGAATGTGTGTATAAAGCACAGGTAGGGCTTGGGTAAAGTGATAGTTTAAAGCTAATTTAATAGATTTGGTGAGTGTTTGTGTTGGATGAAGGGAACTTCCTCTTCTTAAGAAGATATTTACACACTGCAGCAACTACTGAAAAACACACTTCCACAAGTGTTTGCCAATGGAAATCCAGGAAATCCTACAGGCTAACAACACACACACATACACACACACACACACACACACACACACACACACACACACACACACACACACACACAGACGCCCCTCTCCCCCCATGGAGCCGTGTGGTTAGTGTACAGAGAGCTGCTCTTTGATAGTCAAGCACACCTGTATTTTCAGGTAGAGACTTCCTCCTGGGACATGCCCCTCTGCTTTGATTGTTAAAGAGCACTGGCGCCAACACACATGCACGCACACACATACACGCATGCACGCACACACAACGCACATAGGCACGCACACACACACACACACACACACACACACAACTCGTCATATTGAGAAGCTTTCCATGTTCCAACAGACTCTTGCTGCCACACACACACACACACACACACACACACACACACACACACACAACAAACTCACACACACAGACACACACACACACACACACAACTCTTCATATTGAGATGATTTCCATGTTTCCACAGACTCTTGCTGACACACACACACACAGATGGAGAGAGAGAGAAAGCAACACATACATTAATTATCACTGTACAATACAGTTCTATTCATTAACATTAATAAATGCATTCCTATATTTTCTGTACATTATCACATTGAGAATCAATGGACGTATTCAAAAGCTGATAAATGTGTCTTTCAGATGCTTTATATGGAGTTATGATGAAAATAAGCTGCATTTCAAACTGTTCTGAGACCAGTGCAGACAGACATCACACTGGAGGTTAAGTCTTTCACTAAATAGGGAGCAAGGGAGCATTCTATAGCTCTCTTATAACTGTTCTGAGACCATTGCAGACAGACAGCACAATGGAGGTTAAGTCATTCACTAAATAGAGAGCAAGGGAGCATTCTATAGCTCTCCCATAACTGTTCTGAGACCAGTGCAGACAGACAGCACACTGGAGGTTAAGTCATTCACTAAATAGAGAGCAAGGGAGCATTCTATAGCTCTCCCATAACTGTTCTGAGACCAGTGCAGACAGACAGCACACTGGAGGTTAAGCCATGCACTAAATAGGGAGCAAGGGAGCATCCTGTAGCTTTCCTATAACTGTTCTGAGACCAGTGCAGACAGACAACACACTGGTGGTTAAGTAATGCACGAAATAGGGAGCAAGGGAGCATCCTATAGCTCTCTATGCTGCTAAGAAAAAGAGCAGCCATATTTATCTAAAAAAAATGGAAATGCATATCGATAATCATCAGGAAAATCATCTGATTATCAATGTGTATAAAAGGTATGGATAAAGACCGAAGAGTGAAAACACGAAGCCCGAAAAGTGAAAACACCGGAGACGGAAGAGTGAGAACACCGGAGACCAAAGATTGAAAACACCGGAGAACAAATAGTGAAAACACCGGAGACTGAAGAGTGAAAACACAGAAAACTGAATAGTGAAAACACTGGAGACTGAAGAGTGAAAACACTGGAGACCGAATAGTGAAAACACCGGAGACCGAAGAGTGAAAACACAGAAGACCGAATAGTGAAAACACCGGAGACCGACGAGAGAGAACACCAGAGACTGAAGAGTGAAAACACCGAAGAACAAAGAGTGAGAAAACCGGAGACCGAAGAGTGAAAACACCGGAGAACGAAGAGTGAAAACACAGGAGACAGAAGAGTGAGAACACCAAAGAGTGAAAAAGACCGGAGACTGAATAGTGAGAACACCGAAGTCTGAAGAGTGAGAACACAGGAGACCGAAGAGTGAGAACACCGGAGACGGAAGAGTGAAAACACCAGAGAACAAAGAGTGAATACACCGGAGAACGAAGAGTGAAAACACAGAAGAATGAAGAGTGAAAACACCGGAGACCGAAGAGTGAAAACACAGAAGACCGAAGAGTGAAAACACCGGAGAACGAAGAGTGAAAACACCGGAGACCGAAGAGTGAAAACACCGGAGAACGAACAGTGAAAACACCGGAGACCGAAGAGTGAAAACACCGGAGACCGAAGAGTGAGAACACTGGATACCGAAGAGTGAAAACACCGGAGAACAAAGAGTGAATACACCGGAGAACGAAGAGTGAAAACACAGAAGAATGAAGAGTGAAAACACCGGAGACCGAAGAGTGAAAACACAGAAGACCGAAGAGTGAAAACACCGGAGAACGAAGAGTGAAAACACCGGAGACTGAAGAGTGAAAACACCGGAGACCAAAGAGTGAAAACACCGGAGAACGAACAGTGAAAACACCGGAGACGTATAGTGAGAACACCGGAGACCGAAGAGTGAGAACACAGGAGACCGAAGAGTGAGAACACCGGAGACGGAAGAGTGAAAACACCAGAGAACAAAGAATGAATACACCGGAGAACGAAGAGTGAAAACACAGAAGAATGAAGAGTGAAAACACCGGAGACCGAAGAGTGAAAACACAGAAGACCGAAGAGTGAAAACACCGGAGAACGAAGAGTGAAAACACCGGAGACTGAAGAGTGAAAACACCGGAGACCGAAGAGTGAAAACACCGGAGAACGAACAGTGAAAACACCGGAGACCGAAGAGTGAAAACACCGGAGACGTATAGTGAGAACACCGGAGACCGAAGAGTGAGAACACTGGATACCGAAGAGTGAAAACACCGGAGAACAAAGAGTGAATACACCGGAGAACGAAGAGTGAAAACACAGAAGAATGAAGAGTGAAAACACCGGAGACCGAAGAGTGAAAACACAGAAGACCGAAGAGTGAAAACACCGGAGACTGAAGAGTGAAAACACCGGAGACCAAAGAGTGAAAACACCGGAGAACGAACAGTGAAAACGCCGGAGACCGAAGAGTGAAAACACCGGAGACGTATAGTGAGAACACCGGAGACCGAAGAGTGAGAACACTGGAGACGGAAGAGTGAAAACACCAGTGACCGAAGAGTGAGAAGACCAGAGACCGAAGAGTGAAAACACAGAAGACCGAATAGTGAAAACACCGGAGACCGACGAGAGAGAACACCAGAGACCGAAGAGTGAAAACACCGAAGAACAAAGAGTGAGAACACAGGAGACCGAATAGTAAAAACACAGAAGATCGAAGAGTGAAAACACAGAAGACCGAAGAGTGAAAATACCAGAGACGGAAGAGTGAGAAAACCGGAGACCGAAGAGTGAAAACACCGGAGAACGAAGAGTGAAAACACCGGAGACTGAAGAGTGAAAACACCGGAGACCGAAGAGTGAAAACACCGGAGAACGAACAGTGAAAACACCGGAGACCGAAGAGTGAAAACACCGGAGACGTATAGTGAGAACACCGGAGACCGAAGAGTGAGAACACTGGAGACCGAAGAGTGAAAACACCAGTGACCGAAGAGTGAGAACACCGGAGACCGAAGAGTGAAAACACAGAAGACCGAATAGTGAAAACACCGGAGACCGACGAGAGAGAACACCAGAGACCGAAGAGTGAAAACACCGAAGAACAAAGAGTGAGAACACAGGAGACCGAATAGTAAAAACACAGAAGACCGAAGAGTGAAAACACAGAAGACCAAAGAGTTAAAACACAGAAGACCGAAGAGTGAAAACACCGGAGACCAAAGAGTGAGAACACAGGAGGCCGAAGAGTGAAAACACAAAAGACCGAATAGTGAAAACACCGGAGACCGAAGAGTGAGAACACCGGAGAACAAAGAGTGAAAACACAGAAGACCGAAGAGTGAAAACACCGGAGACCGACGAGAGAGAACACCAGAGACCGAAGAGTGAAAACACCGAAGAACAAAGAGTGAGAACACAGGAGACCGAATAGTAAAAACACAGAAGATCGAAGAGTGAAAACACAGAAGACCGAAGAGTGAAAATACCAGAGACGGAAGAGTGAGAAAACCGGAGACCGAAGAGTGAAAACACCGGAGAACGAAGAGTGAAAACACCGGAGACTGAAGAGTGAAAACACCGGAGACCGAAGAGTGAAAACACCGGAGAACGAACAGTGAAAACACCGGAGACCGAAGAGTGAAAACACCGGAGACGTATAGTGAGAACACCGGAGACCGAAGAGTGAGAACACTGGAGACCGAAGAGTGAAAACACCAGTGACCGAAGAGTGAGAACACCGGAGACCGAAGAGTGAAAACACAGAAGACCGAATAGTGAAAACACCGGAGACCGACGAGAGAGAACACCAGAGACCGAAGAGTGAAAACACCGAAGAACAAAGAGTGAGAACACAGGAGACCGAATAGTAAAAACACAGAAGACCGAAGAGTGAAAACACAGAAGACCAAAGAGTTAAAACACAGAAGACCGAAGAGTGAAAACACCGGAGACCAAAGAGTGAGAACACAGGAGGCCGAAGAGTGAAAACACAAAAGACCGAATAGTGAAAACACCGGAGACCGAAGAGTGAGAACACCGGAGAACAAAGAGTGAAAACACAGAAGACCGAAGAGTGAAAACACAGAAGACCGAAGAGTGAAAACACCGGAGAACGAAGAGTGAAAACACCGGAGACCGAAGAGTGAAAACACCGGAGAACGAACAGTGAAAACACCGGAGACCGAAGAGTGAAAACACCGGAGACGTATAGTGAGAACACCGGAGACCGAAGAGTGAAAACACCGGAGACCGAAGAGTGAAAACACCGGAGAACGAAGAGTGAAAACACCGGAGACCGAAGAGTGAAAACACCGGAGACCGAAGAGTGAAAACACCGGAGACGTATAGTGAGAACACCGGAGACCGAAGAGTGAGAACACCGGAGACCGAAGAGTGAAAACACCGGTGACCGAAGAGTGAGAACACCGGAGACCGAAGAGTGAAAACACCAGAGACCGAAGAGTGAGAACACCGGAGACCGAAGAGTGAAAACACCGGAGACCGAAGAGTGAGAACACCGGAGACCGAAGAGTGAAAACACCGGAGACCGAAGAGTGAAAACACCGGAGACCGAAGAGTGAAAACACAGAAGACCGAATAGTGAAAACACCGGAGACCGACGAGAGAGAACACCAGAGACTGAAGAGTGAAAACACCGAAGAACAAAGAGTGAGAACACAGGAGACCGAATAGTAAAAACACAGAAGACCGAAGAGTGAAAACACCAGAGACGGAACAGTGAGAAAACCGGAGACCGAAGAGTGAAAACACCGGAGAACGAAGAGTGAAAACACAGGAGACAGAAGAGTGAGAACACCAAAGAGTGAAAAAGACCGGAGACTGAATAGTGAGAACACCGAAGTCTGAAGAGTGAGAACACAGGAGACCGAAGAGTGAGAACACCGGAGACCGAAGAGTGAAAACACCAGAGAACAAAGAGTGAATACACCGGAGAACGAAGAGTGAAAACACAGAAGAATGAAGAGTGAAAACACCGGAGACCGAAGAGTGAAAACACAGAAGACCGAAGAGTGAAAACACCGGAGAACGAAGAGTGAAAACACCGGAGACTGAAGAGTGAAAACACCGGAGACCGAAGAGTGAAAACACCGGAGAACGAAGAGTGAAAACACCGGAGACCGAAGAGTGAAAACACCGGAGACGTATAGTGAGAACACCGGAGACCGAAGAGTGAGAACACTGGAGACCGAAGAGTGAAAACACCGGAGAACAAAGAGTGAATACACCGGAGAACGAAGAGTGAAAACACAGAAGAATGAAGAGTGAAAACACCGGAGACCGAAGAGTGAAAACACAGAAGACCGAAGAGTGAAAACACCGGAGAACGAAGAGTGAAAACACCGGAGACTGAAGAGTGAAAACACCGGAGACCAAAGAGTGAAAA
This sequence comes from Moxostoma hubbsi, assembly GCA_032164185.1. Lineage (NCBI taxonomy): Eukaryota > Metazoa > Chordata > Actinopteri > Cypriniformes > Catostomidae > Moxostoma > Moxostoma hubbsi. The sequence goes on from JAVLUX010000012.1 coordinate 443,450, forward strand.
CACCGGAGAACGAACAGTGAAAACACCGGAGACCGAAGAGTGAAAACACCGGAGACGTATAGTGAGAACACCGGAGACCGAAGAGTGAGAACACTGGAGACGGAAGAGTGAAAACACCAGTGACCGAAGAGTGAGAACACCGGAGACCGAAGAGTGAAAACACAGAAGACCGAATAGTGAAAACACCGGAGACCGACGAGAGAGAACACCAGAGACCGAAGAGTGAAAACACCGAAGAACAAAGAGTGAGAACACAGGAGACCGAATAGTAAAAACACAGAAGATCGAAGAGTGAAAACACAGAAGACCGAAGAGTGAAAATACCAGAGACGGAAGAGTGAGAAAACAGGAGACCGAAGAGTGAAAACACCGGAGAACGAAGAGTGAAAACACCGGAGACTGAAGAGTGAAAACACCGGAGACCGAAGAGTGAAAACACCGGAGAACGAACAGTGAAAACACCGGAGACCGAAGAGTGAAAACACCGGAGACGTATAGTGAGAACACCGGAGACCGAAGAGTGAGAACACTGGAGACCGAAGAGTGAAAACACCAGTGACCGAAAAGTGAGAACACCGGAGACCGAAGAGTGAAAACACAGAAGACCGAATAGTGAAAACACCGGAGACCGACGAGAGAGAACACCAGAGACCGAAGAGTGAAAACACCGAAGAACAAAGAGTGAGAACACAGGAGACCGAATAGTAAAAACACAGAAGACCGAAGAGTGAAAACACAGAAGACCGAAGAGTGAAAATACCAGAGACGGAAGAGTGAGAAAACCGGAGACCGAAGAGTGAAAACACCGGAGACCAAAGAGTTAAAACACAGAAGACCGAAGAGTGAAAACACCGGAGACCAAAGAGTGAGAACACAGGAGGCCGAAGAGTGAAAACACAAAAGACCGAATAGTGAAAACACCGGAGACCGAAGAGTGAGAACACCGGAGAACAAAGAGTGAAAACACAGAAGACCGAAGAGTGAAAACACCGGTGACCGAAGAGTGAAAACACCGGAGAACGAAGAGTGAAAACACTGGAGGTCGAAGAGTGAAAACACCGGAGACCGAAGAGTGAGAACACAGTAGACCGAAGAGTGAGAACACAGAAGACCGAAGAGTGAGAATGCAGGAGACCGAAGAGTGAGAACACAGAAGACCGAAGAGTGAAAACACTAGAGATAGAAGAGTGAGAACACAGGAGACTGAAGAGTGAGAACACCGGAGACCGAAGTGTGAAAACACAGAAGTCCGAGTAGTGAAAACACCGGAGACCGAAGAGAGAAAACACCGGAGAACAAGGAGTGAGAACACGGTGACCGAAGTGTGAAAACACTGGAGACCGAAGAGTGAAAACACCGGAGAACGAAGAGTGAGAACACCGGAGAACGAAGAGTGAAAACACAGAAGAATGAAGAGTGAAAACACCGGAGACCGAAGAGTGAAAACACAGAAGACCGAAGAGTGAAAACACCGGAGAACGAAGAGTGAAAACACCGGAGACTGAAGAGTGAAAACACCGGAGACCGAAGAGTGAAAACACCGGAGAACGAAGAGTGAAAACACCGGAGACCGAAGAGTGAAAACACCGGAGAACAAAGAGTGAATACACCGGAGAACGAAGAGTGAAAACACAGAAGAATAAAGAGTGAAAACACCGGAGACCGAAGAGTGAAAACACAGAAGACCGAAGAGTGAAAACACCGGAGAACGAACAGTGAAAACACCGGAGACTGAAGAGTGAAAACACCGGAGACCGAAGAGTGAAAACACCGGAGAACGAACAGTGAAAACACCGGAGACCGAAGAGTGAAAACACCGGAGACGTATAGTGAGAACACCGGAGACCGAAGAGTGAAAACACCGGAGACCGAAGAGTGAAAACACCGGAGACCAAAGAGTGAGAACACCGGAGACCGAAGAGTGAAAACACAGGAGACCGAATAGTGAAAACACCGGAGACTCAAGAGTGAGAACACAGGAGGCCGAAGAGTGAAAACACCGGAGGCCGAAGAGTGAATACAACGGAGACCGAAGAGTGAAAACACAGGAGACCGAAGAGTGAAAACACCGGAGACCGAAGAGTGAAAACACCGGAGAACGAAGAGCGAGAACACTGGTGACCGAAGAGTGAAAACACCGAAGAACGAAGAGTGAGAACACTGGAGACCGAATAGTGAAAACACAGGAGACAGAAGATTGAGAACACCAAAGAGTGAAAACACCGGAGACTGAATAGTGAGAACACCGAAGTCTGAAGAGTGAGAACACAGGAGACCGAAGAGTGAGAACACAGGAGACCAAAGAGTGAGAAAACCGGAGAGCGAAGAGTGAAAACACCGGGGAACAAAGAGTGAAAACACAGAAGACCGAAGAGTGAAAACACCGGTGACCGAAGAGTGAAAACACCAGAGACTGAAGAGTGAAAACACAGGTGGCCGAAGAGTGAAAACACCGGAGACCGAAGAGTGAGAACACAGGTGACCGAAGAGTGAGAACACAGTAGACCGAAGAGTGAGAACACAGAAGACCGAAGAGTGAGAACACAGAAGACCGAAGAGTGAGAACACAGGAGACCGAAGAGTGAAAACACCGGAGACCGAAGAGTGAAAACACCGGAGGCTGAAGAGTGAAAACACCAGAGACCGAAGAGTGAAAACACCGGAGAACAAAGAGTGAAAACACCGAAGAACGAAGAGTGAGAACACCGGAGACCGAATAGTGAAAACACAGAAGACCGAAGTGTGAAAACACCGGAGAACGAAGAGTGAAAACACCGGAGACCGAAGAGTGAGAAAACAGAAAACCGAAGAGTGAAAACACCGGAGACAGAAGATTGAGAACACCAAAGAGTGAAAACACTGGAGACTGAATAGTGAGAACACCGAAGTCTGAAGAGTGAGAACACAGGAGACCGAAGAGTGAGAACACAGGAGACCGAAGAGTGAGAACACCGGAGAACAAAGAGTGAAAACACCGGAGAATGAAGAGTGAAAACACCAAAGAACGAAGAGTGAAAACACAGAAGACCGAAGAGTGAAAACACCGGAGGCCGAAGAGTGAAAACACCGGAGACCGAAGAGTGAAAACAATGAACACCGAAGAGTGAAAACACCAGAGACCGTAGAGTGAAAACACTGGAGACCGTATAGTGAGAACACCGGAGACCGAAGAGTGAATACACCGGTGACCGAAGAGTGAAAACACCGGAGACCGAAGAGTGAGAACACTGGAGACCGAAGAGTGAAAACACCGGTGACCGAAGAGTGAGAACACCGGAGACCGAAGAGTGAAAACACCGCAGACCGAAGAGTTAAAACACAGAAGACCGAATAGTGAAAACACCGGAGACCGAAGAGTGAGAACACAGGAGGCCGAAAAGTGAAAACACAGAAGATCGAATAGTGAAAACACCGGAGACCCAAGAGTGAGAACACTGGAGAACAAAGAGTGAAAACACAGAAGACCGAATAGTGAAAACACCGGTGACCGAAGAGTGAAAACACCAGAGACTGAAGAGTGAAAACACAGGTGGCCGAAGAGTGAAAACACCGGAGACCAAAGAGTGAGAACACAGGTGACCGAAGAGTGAGAACACAGTAGACCGAAGAGTGAGAACACAGAAGACCGAAGAGTGAGAACACAGGAGACCGAAGAGTGAAAACACCGGAGACCGAAGAGTGAAAACACCGGAGGCTGAAGAGTGAAAACACCGGAGACCGAAGAGTGAAAACACCGGAGAACAAAGAGTGAAAACACTGAAGAACGAAGAGTGAGAACACCGGAGACCGAATAGTGAAAACACAGAAGACCGAAGTGTGAAAACACAGAAGACCAAAGAGTGAAAACACCGGAGGCCGAAGAGTGAAAACACCGGAGACCGAAGAGTGAAAACACAGAAGACCGAAGTGTGAATACACCGGAGGCCGAAGAGTAAAAACACCGGAGACCGAAGAGTGAGAAAACAGAAAACCGAAGAGTGAAAACACCGGAGACCGTAGTGAAAACACCGGAGACCGTATAGTGAGAACACCGGAGACCAAAGAGTGAATACACCGGTGACCGAAGAGTGAAAACACCGGAGACCGAAGAGTGAGAACACCGGAGACCGAAGAGTGAAAACACCGGTGACCGAAGAGTGAGAACACTGGAGACCGAAGAGTGAGAACACAGGAGGCCGAAAAGTGAAAACACAGAAGATCGAATAGTGAAAACACCGGAGACCCAAGAGTGAGAACACTGGAGAACAAAGAGTGAAAACACAGAAGACCGAATAGTGAAAACACCGGTGACCGAAGAGTGAAAACACCAGAGACTGAAGAGTGAAAACACAGGTGGCCGAAGAGTGAAAACACCGGAGACCAAAGAGTGAGAACACAGGTGACCGAAGAGTGAGAACACAGTAGACCGAAGAGTGAGAACACAGAAGACCGAAGAGTGAGAACACAGGAGACCGAAGAGTGAAAACACCGGAGACCGAAGAGTGAAAACACCGGAGGCTGAAGAGTGAAAACATCGGAGACCGAAGAGTGAAAACACCGGAGAACAAAGAGTGAAAACACCGAAGAACGAAGAGTGAGAACACCGGAGACCGAATAGTGAAAACACAGAAGACCGAAGTGTGAAAACACAGAAGACCAAAGAGTGAAAACACCGGAGGCCGAAGAGTGAAAACACCGGAGACCGAAGAGTGAAAACACAGAAGACCGAAGTGTGAATACACCGGAGGCCGAAGAGTGAAAACACCGGAGACCGAAGAGTGAGAAAACAGAAAACCGAAGAGTGAAAACACCGGAGACCGTAGTGAAAACACCGGAGACCGTATAGTGAGAACACCGGAGACCAAAGAGTGAATACACCGGTGACCGAAGAGTGAAAACACCGGAGACCGAAGAGTGAGAACACCGGAGACCGAAGAGTGAAAACACCGGTGACCGAAGAGTGAGAACACTGGAGACCGAAGAGTGAGAACACAGGAGGCCGAAGAGTGAAAACACAGAAGATCAAATAGTGAAAACACCGGAGACCAAAGAGTGAGAACACTGGAGAACAAAGAGTGAAAACACAGAAGACTGAAGAGTGAAAACACAGGTGGCCGAAGAGTGAAAACACCGGAGACCGAAGAGTGAGAACACAGTTGACCGAAGAGTGAGAACACAGTAGACCGAAGAGTGAGAACACAGAAGACCGAAGAGTGAGAACACAGAAGACCGAAGAGTGAGAACACAGGAGACCGAAGAGTGAAAACACCGGAGACCGAAGAGTGAAAACACCGGAGGCTGAAGAGTGAAAACACCGGAGGCCGAAGAGTGAAAACACAGGAGGCCGAAGAGTGAAAACACCGGAGGCCGAAGAGTGAAAACACCGGAGACCGAAGAGTGAGAACACCGGAGACCGAAGAGTGAAAACACCGGTGACCGAAGAGTGAGAACACTGGAGACCGAAGAGTGAAAACACCGGAGACCGAAGAGTTAAAACACAGAAGACCGAATAGTGAAAACACCGGAGACCGAAGAGTGAGAACACAGAAGATCAAATAGTGAAAACACCGGAGACCGAAGAGTGAGAACACTGGAGAACAAAGAGTGAAAACACAGAAGACCGAAGAGTGAAAACACCGGTGACCGAAGAGTGAAAACACCAGAGACTGAAGAGTGAAAACACAGGTGGCCGAAGAGTGAAAACACCGGAGACCGAAGAGTGAGAACACAGGTGACCGAAGAGTGAGAACACAGTAGACCGAAGAGTGAGAACACAGAAGACCGAAGAGTGAGAACACAGAAGACCGAAGAGTGAGAACACAGGAGACCGAAGAGTGAAAACACCGGAGACCGAAGAGTGAAAACACCGGAGGCTGAAGAGTGAAAACACCGGAGGCCGAAGAGTGAGAACACAGGAGGCCGAAAAGTGAAAACACAGAAGATCGAATAGTGAAAACACCGGAGACCCAAGAGTGAGAACACTGGAGAACAAAGAGTGAAAACACAGAAGACCGAATAGTGAAAACACCGGTGACCGAAGAGTGAAAACACCAGAGACTGAAGAGTGAAAACACAGGTGGCCGAAGAGTGAAAACACCGGAGACCAAAGAGTGAGAACACAGGTGACCGAAGAGTGAGAACACAGTAGACCGAAGAGTGAGAACACAGAAGACCGAAGAGTGAGAACACAGGAGACCGAAGAGTGAAAACACCGGAGACCGAAGAGTGAAAACACCGGAGGCTGAAGAGTGAAAACACCGGAGACCGAAGAGTGAAAACACCGGAGAACAAAGAGTGAAAACACCGAAGAACGAAGAGTGAGAACACCGGAGACCGAATAGTGAAAACACAGAAGACCGAAGTGTGAAAACACAGAAGACCAAAGAGTGAAAACACCGGAGGCCGAAGAGTGAAAACACCGGAGACCGAAGAGTGAAAACACAGAAGACCGAAGTGTGAATACACCGGAGGCCGAAGAGTGAAAACACCGGAGACCGAAGAGTGAGAAAACAGAAAACCGAAGAGTGAAAACACCGGAGACCGTAGTGAAAACACCGGAGACCGTATAGTGAGAACACCGGAGACCAAAGAGTGAATACACCGGTGACCGAAGAGTGAAAACACCGGAGACCGAAGAGTGAGAACACCGGAGACCGAAGAGTGAAAACACCGGTGACCGAAGAGTGAGAACACTGGAGACCGAAGAGTGAGAACACAGGAGGCCGAAGAGTGAAAACACAGAAGATCAAATAGTGAAAACACCGGAGACCAAAGAGTGAGAACACTGGAGAACAAAGAGTGAAAACACAGAAGACTGAAGAGTGAAAACACAGGTGGCCGAAGAGTGAAAACACCGGAGACCGAAGAGTGAGAACACAGTTGACCGAAGAGTGAGAACACAGTAGACCGAAGAGTGAGAACACAGAAGACCGAAGAGTGAGAACACAGAAGACCGAAGAGTGAGAACACAGGAGACCGAAGAGTGAAAACACCGGAGACCGAAGAGTGAAAACACCGGAGGCTGAAGAGTGAAAACACCGGAGGCCGAAGAGTGAAAACACAGGAGGCCGAAGAGTGAAAACACCGGAGGCCGAAGAGTGAAAACACCGGAGACCGAAGAGTGAGAACACCGGAGACCGAAGAGTGAAAACACCGGTGACCGAAGAGTGAGAACACTGGAGACCGAAGAGTGAAAACACCGGAGACCGAAGAGTTAAAACACAGAAGACCGAATAGTGAAAACACCGGAGACCGAAGAGTGAGAACACTGGAGAACAAAGAGTGAAAACACAGAAGACCGAAGAGTGAAAACACCGGTGACCGAAGAGTGAAAACACCAGAGACTGAAGAGTGAAAACACAGGTGGCCGAAGAGTGAAAACACCGGAGACCGAAGAGTGAGAACACAGGTGACCGAAGAGTGAGAACACAGTAGACCGAAGAGTGAGAACACAGAAGACCGAAGAGTGAGAACACAGAAGACCGAAGAGTGAGAACACAGGAGACCGAAGAGTGAAAACACCGGAGACCGAAGAGTGAAAACACCGGAGGCTGAAGAGTGAAAACACCGGAGGCCGAAGAGTGAAAACACAGGAGGCCGAAGAGTGAAAACACCGGAGGCCGAAGAGTGAAAACACAGGAGGCCGAAGAGTGAAAACACCGGAGGCCGAAGAGTGAAAACACCGGAGACCGAAGAGTGAAAACACCGGAGACCAAAGAGTGAGAACACCAAAGGCCGTATGAATGGTGGAAAACTTCTGCGTTCAGGATAAAGATGGATAGATAATATTCCATTACGCCATCAAATATTCCTCCACATCCATGCTGTCTGGAAACAGATAAAGACAGCATGTCTGCGTTTAAATAGAAACGTGTTTAACACTGTCGGTGGGTGCGTTTGGCACATCTTGTTGGCATGGGCATTAGCAGTACAATTTTTGGTTTTTCCTGGCCCCTCCCTTTGCCGCATCTGTCCGGTGGTCCTTTCTCTTATTTTAACATGAGTGTCGGAGAGCTATCTGGGTTGTATGTGGTGTCTCTGGCTGGGGAGCTAAGTGGTGCACACCACAATTCCAGCAAAAGATTGTAAAAACAAAAAGGTCAACCAAACAATTATATCTGGTCATCTGCCAGGTCACAACCAGACCAGATGAGCTTGATTTGGAGGTGCCTGTTGTGATGCCCCAGTATCCTTTGTGGAGGAAGACATAGCGGTGCACAGAGACTTAACCGCTGGTTTGGGATTGCCGGCAGCGGGGGAGGGGGGCCGGGGGGATTAGGGTTGGGGTTGGTGTCTGTGTCGGGCAGGTCTGTTGGATGTGCCCGCCGGTGGTGGTGGAGCGGCTCCCGGACCTAGAGAGTGTCGAATATCAGCAATCATTTTATTGACTAGTTTAAAATTTCATAAAGCTGAGATGATGTTATTGTTTGCACTACTGCTGCTATTATTGTTTTTATTATTTTACATTTTTTTTATTTCGTGTTTTGTTATGTGTATATGTATGTATATATGTGTGTATATGTAAGTATGTATGTGTATATTTGTGTGTGTGTGTGTGTGTGTGTGTGTGTGTGTGTGTGTGTGTATAAGCTGCTATGTCTTGTTAATTTGTGTTTTGCTCAAAAAAAAAAGAAAAAAAGAAACGTGTGTAACATATCAGAAGATAAACTGGATTCATGTGTAATTTTAACCTGTAAGAATCTCTTGGTTCTGATATGATATCATCAGTAGTGATTATCTTTGATCTCTCACACTATTGGCCAACACTGCTTCTACTTTATATATCTGTTGATCATTCTCTGTTCTGACATGCATGATACAGAATATCAGTCCAAACTGTTGCAGTGTGTTGGAGTTTATCGTCAGGATCGGCAGCGTGTCGCCCTCTGCTGTTCAGTCCATCAGCCAAGACATTTCAGTTTTCATTTGAACCTGATATTGCATTGCCAAAGTAATAAAACACACAACTAGAGTTGTGGCAATAATCTTCATAATAACAGTAAATCAATACAGATTAATAGGTGGCAGTTATGGTAATAAAAATAATGGCAATACTCGAGATAATGATTTTCTAGACATTAATGAAGATGAAAACACTGTAACAGATATACTTGATTATAATGATCAGCGTTTGATCTGTTTCTGCTGAACTGGGAAACTGTGGCAGGATGATTTTAAAGGCTTCATGTTTCATCTCAATGGGAATTAAATGGATGGGTTAAATGTATCTCAAAAACGATTCAAGCCCCTTACTCTGTAAAATACACAATTAAAATAGCAATTTTCTGAATCTGAGATTAAAAGGAGTACATACTGTACATGTACTAACTGTAAAGTTATTAGGAAATCAATCAAAGTGATGGGCATGCGGTGGCTGTGATGATCAGCAGCTGAACGCACCTGCTCGACCTGTTCTGCGCTCCAGATAGACAGAAGAACCAGCTCACACGATCACTTGCGTCTTTTGTTGCTTTATGAGTCACTGTGTTTACAGCAGGGGAGATCAATAGACACTTTCTCATGTTCTTGTTTACTATTCTCAAACATTCAGTGAGGGACTCAAAGTATCATAGAGTTGAAATAAATTATTAGTTCTGGAGTGGTGATCGTGTTGTGATTGATAGGATTAGATGAACTCCATTTTGGTATTTTTATTGGAAAATAAGAAAGCATCAGTAAAAAGTCATGCATCGAATGTCTTCTGAGAAACACGTCAAAAAAAGAGACTTTCAGGCTCGGGGCAAAATCCTCAGCAAGATGGACCAGCTTGCGGTCTTAACCTCATTCCTGCTACAGGTTCCTCTGGCACATTTTGAGATGCTGAACACCTCGGGCTGATGTATAAAATTCAACAACTGCTAAAAGGAGGGTGGCGTGTTTCGGATCATATAAGAGCCTGATCAATGTGCTGTTCTTGGTGTTTGTCGTCCAGCCCTGCAAGAATGTGAAACATGAGGAACATAGTTCCAGCTCAAACACAATGAACGAAATTATAGACCCACAACAATATAATAACATATTAAAATATAGTATATCAAACCAAGAGCTACAGCTCAGAAATACAATTTTAAAAGAAGATATATACGAATATATTTAGCATATTTTTAAGATTTACACATTTCAATTTTACAACAAAATTCTATCAAATTGAATTGAGTAACCTTTAAAAAATACATATGTAAAGAAGATCATTTTCATGGGCAAGGAAGAGGCGAGAAACCGGCTTGTCAACATAAATAATATTTTAATGAAGAACTTAAAACAAACACATAGGACAACAGACATGTCTGCTGATTAAGCTCTCTCTCTCGATCGCCGTCTGCGAGTGGCCTTTATCCCTCTTGACGGCTCAATTAGCCTGATACGGGACCGGGCGTGCGTAATCACGCGCCGGTCCCGCCCTCCACCGTGCCACAACATATTTTCAGTTTAATTTATTCAGTTAGATATTACAGAATTTAATGTTGTTTTTGCAATTAAAATGCATAAATCTTAATAATTGGCTACATTTGTGTCTTTTGAAGTGGACGTCTAATTGGACAAGGTACATTTTTATAGCAAGCATTATGAGGTCATTGTTAAAACAGTTATTCAGTTTTCTTGAATAAAACTGGGTTGGATAGTTAATAAAAAGACCTCATTGCAAAAATAACATATTTTTAGGTATTGTGCAATAGTGAAAGTTTTTCTTTAAACGTTTGAAGTGAAAATGAGTGACTACATTCATAATTCACAAACATCAATGAACAATTCTGTTGAACTATTTTATTGCACTAAATATTCATGTAAATGACTTACATTGAACACCGGGACATTTTGTTGTTTAATTCACTCATTCTTTTATTGCCATCTTGCATCATGCGCTTTTAAAGTCAAGAAAATGGGTTTGTTAAATAAGAAACAAAAGGGTAAAAAATTCATGAACCCATCAGACAAAACCAGCAAAAATCAGTTTTATTTATAGTTTTATTTGGGTTCATAACACATACCAAAGCAGCTTTACCTGAAATCGTGCCTGACAAAGCCCTCAGTGACAGAGAAACTCTCAGAGGTGTTTGAGTAGGACAGGAAGAAGACTCCGAAGACTCATCCTTTAATTATTTTCATTGAATTTAGTTTAGAGAACAAACTGACATTTTTTGAAGCAAATGTCATATGCATCATTAGGGTTAGGTGACTAGATATTCTATATTCTGGCTGTTAATGAGCAGTGTTGCTCAATCTGGGCGATTTTGATGCTCAGGATGAATTTTAAAGCAAAAAATTTGCATGTGATATTTATAGTCCAGAATTAAAGACAAAGTAATCCTGAGAAACCGGTGTGATTCTTAACTAATGCAGTGTAACTAACAGCACAACTTCTTAAAGTGAGGACGAGTCTTAAACTGAAAGAGTGTGTCTGAGTCCCGAACAGTGCTAGGAAGATTATTCCTTCGTTTCGGAGCCGAATAGGATCTACCTCTTTTTGTGGAGTTTGATATTCTAGGTATTACTAACAGGCCGGAGTTTTGCAATCATAGTGTACGTGGGGGATTATTGCATGATAGAAAGTAATTTAAAGGAACAGTTCACACAAAAATATCAGTTCTGTCATAATTTACTCACCCTCATGTCATCTCAGATGTGTGTGACTTTCTTTGTTCTGCTGAACACAAATGAAGATGTTTAGAAGAATATTTCAGCTCTGAAGCTCCATACAATGCAAGTGAATGGTGACCAGAACTTTGAAGCTCCAAAAAGCATATAAATGCAGCATTAAAGTAATCCATAAGACTCCAGTTCTTCAGAAGTGATATGATAGAATAAGATCAATATTTAAGTCAAAGGTGTAGATTTATAGTAAAAAGGATTTAAATATTGATCTGTTTGTCCACACACAGGTTTGGGGAGTAACGGAATCCATGTAATGGCTTATGTAATTGGGTTACAAAATCTTTTACAGTTTTTTATCTATATCAAAGGAAACAAAAGACATAAAGTGATATAGTCTGCTGTTTGCTGATGCACGCTCAACATCTCTTCTGTTGTCTCTCGACTGTCACATGCACATATAACACCCGTTCTCGAGGTCAAAGCATTGTTTCAACAGTCTTATCTCTTGAAAGGAGAAAAGAACAACAGTTCCGTGTAATTCTTCCAGCACTGAAGATACTGTAGTTATCAAAGGTCATGACATATAAATTAAAGTAGCATTTAATTGTAAGAATTATGATTGCTAGGTTAGCTCAAATGTGTTATGTGTTCCCTAATAGTTTCCCCGTCTATCCATTTATCGCTTTGGCTGGAGCAGGAATAGCTGCCAGTACTGTGACATGAAATGCACATCATTGACGGTACGGCGGAAAGGAACATGTATTGTCGTGTTGAACAGTCCATACTGTTGTTCCCAGGATGCATATACAGTCCTTCACTCTCATTTCCATCATAACTTCAGTTGAAACGATTAAGTTCTCTCAAATGCTTTCGGGATGTAAAGGCAACAGCAATAGGGACAGCATTATATTGTGCTTTGTAAAAAAAAAATACAAATAAATACCAAATATATATGTAAATGTTCTTATGGGACTTTACTGATTATAAATGTGTTGTTGAGAAGAGTTCAAAAGTCTGAGGGAGAAATTCTGACAAAAAGAAAGAAAGAAAGAAAGAAAGAAAGAAAGAAAGAAAGTAGGAATAATCAAAGAAACACTATAAATGTTTCAATCTGTTTCGATCTGTTCTTTAAAACTAGAATTGTTTTTATTTTTTATTACATAGCACCCATTCACTTGCATTTTATGGAGCTGAAATATTCTTCATTTGTGTTCTGCAGAAGACAGAAAGTCACACACATCTGGGATGACATGAGGGTGAGTAAATGATGACAGAATGGATATTTTTGGGTGAACTGTCCCTTTATGTACTGCAATGCCAGACCAATAAAGTAATGCAAGTAAGTAATTTAAAATAAATAAAACATTTAACAGGTATTCAGTGTAATGATGATAATATGATCATATTTCTGGCTGCTGCATTTTGAAGCAATTGAAGTTTATTTATTGATCTTGCAGCAGATCTGCCTGTATTACAATAATCTAGTCTTGAGGTCATGAACTTTTCCACATCAGGAAGAGAGAGCATGTTTGGTAAGGAAATTACTTGCCAGGAATGTAATCTAAATACCTTGGATTACTTCTTCAGCACTGGTGGATTTTTTCACTTGTTTTGACTATAAAAACTCAAAATACACATTAAAAATACATTCTCTGAAACACCCAAATATCTGACTCAGTGTTGCTTCTAAAACAAGATCAATCAATCTGCTCTTATTTTAAGGATTTTTAGATATTTTTACAAGAAAACAATATAAAAATTATTATCAAGAATATGATTTTTGTCCTAATATCTAGATCTTACTAGAAAAAAATACATTATGATCCAATGTGTATTTTCTTGATAATAAATATGATTGTGTCTGGTAACTTGTGCATGTAAAATTGTTAGAAATAGCATTTTAGCTTAGTGTAAAGCTAACAATTTACACAATTTTTATTTCAATTTCTTCTGCTCCAAACTTACTTCAGACGTACTTCAAACGTACTTCTCTGTCTGCTCGTATGAATGTAACATAATAAGAAAGTGTTTCACCACTGTTCAAATGCACTTTGCATGTTATTGTCATTTGTTTAATTTAATATTTAGTTCTTTCAGATGGAAAACATTTATACATATAAATGATCTAAAGTAATCTCTTCAGTAATCCAAATACTTTTAGAATGTAACTATTCTAATTACCAGTGATTTAAATTGTAACTGTAGTGGAATACAATTACTCATATTTGGTATTTTAAATATGTAATCCCGTTACATGTATTTTGTTACTTCCCAGCACTGATGGTAATTATAATCCAAATGAATGAAGTTTGTCATGACAGTTTTTATAGAGAGGTGTTGCCACTTCTGGTAAAAGTCAGGATGTCACTCAAAACTCCTGGGCGTGGATGTGTTTGCATTGATTTGTTTGGAAATACTATTGTTTCATTTGTGTGACTCAGCTCTCAAACTGCTGTTTAATCACAATGACCTGCAGATCTTCATTCCTGGAGAAACCCAGTCTCTCTCTCTCTCTCTCTCTCTCTCTCTCACTCTGTCTCTCTATCAAATTCAAATTCAAATTCAAATGAGCTTTATTTGCATGACTGTATACAGTGTACAATGTTGCCAAAGCATTGAGTAATAAACACATTACAAACATAAAAAAGAAAACAACAATAAAACATGTACATACAATAAATTAATAATAATGATTATAAAATAAAATATAAATGACAAAGTAAAATACAGAGAGCAATGATGAAGGGAGGGAAAATATGATATTAAATGTGAGTATGAATAGAGCTGTAAACTGATGAGGGGTCAGTCTCTCTCCCTCATGTGATGACAGCACGACACATACTGTGCTGCCAGCTCAACACACTCCACTCTCTCTCCCATTAGATACGACAGTTTGTCTATGTCATTTATGTGCTGGAATTCAGGTATAATTTGAGTTATCTGTGTAAAGTGTGTGTTTCTAATGATCTCATATTTACTGCAGTGAGTGAGGAAGTGAAGTTCATCCTCCACGACTCCTTCAGTGCAGTGTGAACACAGTCTGTCCTCTCTGGGTCTCCGGTTCTGTCTGTCGACCCGTCTCTACAAACTCCTTCAGTGCGGTGTGAACACAGTCTGTCCTCTCTGGGTCTCCGGTTCTGTGTGCGTCGACCCGTCTCTACAGACTCCTTCAGTGCAGTGGGAACACAGTCTGTCCTCTCTGGGTCTCTGCTTCTGTCTGTCGACCCGTCTCTACAGACTCCTTCAGTGCAGTGTGAACACAGTCTGTCCTCTCTGGGTCTCCGGTTCTGTGTGTGTCGACCCGTCTCTACAGACAGAATGTGTTCACTCAGACGATACTTCCACAGAAGTTTTCTTTGTCTATAATCTTTAATATGGATCAGATATGGGGCCAATTTATAATCTGTCTTGATTCTGTGGAAGTAGTTTAATTTATGCACTTGTGTGACTTTGTGCTGCCAATCATGGATGTATTCTTCCTGTGTTATTCTTCCTATCTGTTTGAGTTTGGCCAATCTGAACGGGATGGGTGAATTTAATTGATATTGTTGTATTAAATAGCTCATTGAGTCAGTCTCTGGGTGCGCTGTCCTGTGTGTAAAGGCACAGTGATGGTAATAATCTGGAGATGCGTCGGACAAATGGAACCAGAATTTAGCCGCTCTCTTCTGGATCTCAGTGAGGAGAGGGAACCGGCCCAGCTCTGCTCTACACCCCAGACTCGGAGCATTTCTGTGAATTCCCAGGATGTTTTTACAGGATTCCAGGTGGAAAATTTCAACAGGGCTTTTGTCCCAAGATTCATAATTTAATTTATATTTGTGGCCCCAGATTTCACAGCCATACAGGAGAATGGGTTTGATGATGCTGTCGAAGACTTTCAGCCACAGTTTAATGGGGGGGTTGAATTTAAATAATGATTTCCTGATGCTATAATATGTTCTACGGGCTTTATCAGTCAGATCTTTTATTGCCGAATCGAGCTGTCCTGAAGCAGAGATTGTTAGACCCAAATAATTATAATGGTTGGTATGTTGAAGAATTGTTCCCCCGATTGTGAAGATATATTTATTGCTCATGATGCGATTCTTTTTCTGGAAGATCATGACTTTGGACTTCTCCATGTTTAATGGTAAAGCCCAATCTCTGCTGTATGTTTCCAGAATGGAGAGGCTTTGATGGAGCCCCTCTTCATTAGGGGACAGCAGCAGGAGGTCGTCAGCGTAAAGGAGGCATTTGATTTCTCTGCCATCTAAGATCGGTCCAGGGCAAGATGACTTCTGAAGGGTTGTGGCCAGTTCATTAATATAGATATTAAATAGAGTTGGGCTGAGGCTGCAGCCTTGACGAACTCCCTTGGTCTGATTGAAATAATCGGTTCTTTTGTCGTTAATTTTCACACAGCATTGATTTTCAGTGTACATGTCTTTGATGACATCATATGTGTTTCCTCCGATGCCACTCTGGAGGAGTTTCAGGAAGAGTCCGTCATGCCAAACAGAATCGAAGGCCTTTTTAAAATCAATGAAGCAGCCGAATATTTTGCCTTGTTTAGTTTGTTGAACATGTTTGTGTATCAGTGTGTGGAGTGTGTAGATGTGATCAGTCGTTCTCTGTTTGGGCATGAATCCAATCTGACATTTATCCAGTGTCTCGTGTTCTTGAGTGAAGTTCACTACTCTGTGATTGATAATGCAACAGAAGAGTTTCCCGAGGTTGCTGCTGACTGTAATGCCCCTGTAGTTGTTGGGGTTGTACTTGTCCCCTTGTTTGAAAATTGGGGTGATTTTATTTTTCTTCCAGTTCTGGGGAAAGTGTCCTGATTTTAATAAAAGATTGAATAGTTTGAGAATAGCATCTTGCAGTTTGGGGCTGCTGTGTTTCAGCATCTCATTGTATATTCCATCCAAACCGCAAGATTTATTATTTTTGAGGGATTTCATTCGTTCAGTCAGTTCATTTAATGATATGGGGGCGTCCAAATGGTTTAATTGATCTTTAATTGTGTGTTCCAGATGATGTAGTTGGGAGGTCAGATGTTTTTGGTTCATTTTGTGAATACAGGTTTCCGAAATGTTCTGTCCAGAGCTTTGGGTTACAGATGGGAATGGATTTGGCTTTTTTTGATTTATCTAAATTATTCCATAAATCCCAAAAGTAATTTTCATTGACAGCCTCCTCAATCTTGTTGAGTTTAGCTGTCATATGTTCCGCTCTTTTCCTTCTCAGTAGCGACTTGTACATTTTAAGGGTTTGGTGATATGTGGATCGTGTGTGCTGGTTTACGGGGTCTCTGTGTTTTTCATTTGACAATGATCGTAATTCCTTTCTCAGTGTTTTACAATCCTTGTCAAACCAATCAGCTTTAATGATTTCTTTCTTTCTTCTGTATATTTTTCTTTTTCTCAGGGCTTTGCCGGCCGCTGTATGAAATATTTGCGTTAACTGTTCGGTTGCAGTATTGGTACTTGTCTTGTCTAATTGAAATTTGGTGTTGATGAATGTGTCAATCATACTCTGAACATGAATGCTGTGGAGCTCAGCTTCATACTGTGCTGGACTGTCATTGGTCCATATAAATGTGTTGGGGAGGGAATATAATTGACTGTTCTGATCAGAAGATGGCAGATTGGCTGACTTGTTTACACTGAGGACTATATGGCTGTGATCTGAGAAGGGAAGCTGTGACATCACCATGAAATAGTTGATTTTATTGGGGTCTAAATCTGTAATGGCATAGTCCACTGTGCTGCTGCCTCGAGGTGAGCAGTAAGTGAATCACCCTAGAGAGTCTCCTCTTGTCCTGCCATTGACTATATATAACCCCAGACTTTTACAGAGCTGCAGGACGTGTTTCCCATGTTTGTTGACCGTGCTGTCATAACTCTGACGGGCTTTACTGCAGAGTTGATTTAAATGTGCACTATTGATATATTTATTTCCCGCTGAACTAACATAGTCTGGTTCCTTTCCTGTTCTTGCGTTCAGATCCCCCATTAACAGCACAGAGCCCAGAGACTGAAACTGAGTGATCTCTGACTGTAGTGTGGGGAATATGTCCTCATTATAATAGGGGGACTCGTAGGGGGGGATATACACTGCACACAGATAAACATCCTCATCTGAACAAACAACTTCCTTATTAATTCTCATCCAAATATGTGTTTTCCCTTTTTTTACAGGTTGGATGTAGTGGGAAAGATCCTCTTTAAACCAAACTATAATTCCTCCTGAATCTCTTCCATTTTTTACATGAGGGGTTTTGATTGAAGGTATAAAGAACTCTCTGTAGTTTAAAGGGGTGAAGGTTTGAGACTCTAAACGACTCCATGTCTCAAGTAATATAATTATATCTGAACTATATACAATATTTAATAAATCAGGGTTAGTGCTTTTCTCTCCAAAAGATGAAGAGATCATCCCCTGAATGTTGTAACATGTTACTTTAAATGATGTCATCGAGCAATTTTCTATTTACCAGAAAGAATAATATGATTTTATGACCCAATAATGTTTTGAAATAGAGTAAATTAATTAATATGCATCACAAAATAATAATAATAATGATAACAATAATAATAACAGCAATAGTAAAGGATGAAATAATATGCTTGATTAACTCACATTGTTGGTAATTAAGTTAACAGATTATCACAGATAATTTTCAGCATGTGTTTGATCTGGCTGAGGTCACTGGTGTCTGAACTACCTCTACCAGCTACAACAGCGGCGTAGCTGTCCGACTGTCTGCCGGGACGTCGTGTGACCCTCTCCTCGCTGGCAGGACGTGCTATTTGGAGGTTCCTCAGAGCCGCGTCCTTTATGGCCTTAGCAAACAGTCTCATGCCGTCTCGATGAATGTGGAGATGGTCATATAGATGTGCATGAGTGATGCGCTGTCTATCTCTCTCTTTCTCTCTCTCTCTCTCTCTCTCTCTCTCTCTCTCTCTCTCTCTCTGTCTCTCTCAATTCAATTCAATTCAAAGGGGCTTTATTGGCATGAATGTAAACAATACAATATTGCCAAAGCAGAGGCTGTATAAAAAACAGAACTACACCTTAATCTATAATTAATAAATTTGACAAATATAAAAATAAATAATAAAAATAAATACAGAACAGGTTCAGAACTGCTGAAGACCACAGTGTTTAAATAACTGACATATACTTAAACATAAATGAATATACACACATAAACTGAGGGTCACTGTGGTGGACATTGGAGTGGCACACGGGGGTGGCACACATAACACAGATTCACCCACTGTCTCTCAGGCTGTGACACGTTAAAACGTATCTTGCAGCCAGTGCTGCTGTGTGTCCCTCTCCAAGTATTACATTCATTTGTTCTTGTTCTGTCATGGTTGTAAATGTGTCTATGCTGTTTGTTAATTTAGTTATATAAATGTCCCTTGTCTCTTGATATTTTGGGCAGTGAAGGAGAAAGTGCACCTCTGTCTCAACCTCACCTGTCGTACAGTGAGCACACACCCTTTCTTCTCTGGGTAACCATGTTTTTCTGTGTCTGTCTCTCTCGATGGCGAGACTGTGCTCACTGAGCCTGTACTTGCTCAGGATCTGTCTCTCTCTCTCACTGTCTGTCTCTCTCGATGGCGAGACTGTGCTCACTGAGCCTGTACTTGCTCAGGATCTGTCTCTCTCTCTGTCTCACTGTCTGTCTCTCTCTTTCACTGTCTGTCTCTCTCGATGGCTAGACTGTGCTCACTGAGCCTGTACTTGCTCAGGATCTGTCTCTCTCTCTCACTGTCTGTCTCTTTCGATGGTGAGACTGTGCTCACTGAGCCTGTACTTGCTCAGGATCTGTCTCTCTCTCTCTCACTGTCTGTCTCTCTCGATGGCGAGACTGTGCTCACTGAGCCTGTACTTGCTCAGGATCTGTCTCTCTCTCTGTCTCACTGTCTGTCTCTCTCTCTCACTGTCTGTCTCTCTCGATGGCGAGACTGTGCTCACTGAGCCTGTACTTGCTCAGGATCTGTCTCTCTCTCTCACTGTCTGTCTCTTTCGATGGTGAGACTGTGCTCACTGAGCCTGTACTTGCTCAGGATCTGTCTCTCTCTCTCACTGTCTGTTTCTCTCGATGGCGAGACTGTGCTCACTCAGCCTGTACTTGCTCAGGATCTGTCTCTGCTTTGTATCTCTGACAGTCAGGAGATACTCTTCTAATTCATACTTTGATTTTAGAGTCCGATAGAATTGTAATTTGCTTTGTGTTTTAGTTTTTTGATCCCAATATTCCAGATCGGTGATTTGAGATTGTTTGATGATCTGATTTATTCTGATGTTTGGTTGTAAAGCAGTGCTGGTCTGAGGCTGGTTACTGTTAGTAGTGTTAACCGGGTTATTGAGTCTCAGAACCAGCTGACTGAGGGGACTGTTATCAGGGTTCAGTTCTTAGGTTTGTAGCGCTTTATAATGAAGCGACTCTGTGGGACTTGATCTTAAATGCTTCCAAAAATTTAGAGATCTTTTTTGTATATTAATAATCAATGGGAATCGTCCTAATTCTGCCCTGCATGCATTATTGAGAGTTTTCCTTTTAATTTCAGAATTAATTTGCAGAATTGTGTGTGTAGGGCTTCTGTGGGATGTTTGTCCCATCTAGTGTAGTTCTGATCACTGAGTGGACCCCACACCTCACTTTCATACAGCGCTATGGGCTGTACCACACTATCAAAGATCTTACACCAGATTGGAATTGGTAATTCAGTATTATGGAACTTTTTCTTAATAGCGTGTAGAGCTCTTCCAGCTTTTACTTTAAGTGCATTTACTGCCTTACTGAAACTCCCTGATGCAGTGATAATCAGCCCAAGGTAAGTACACTTCATAGTGTGCTCTAGTGCGGTGCTGCCTAGAGAGAACTGGTGTCTGTGTTCCTGACATCTGGGCTTTTTCTGAAAGACCATAATATTTGTCTTCTTCAGGTTTACTGCCAGGGCCCAGTTCTGGCAGTAGTTCTCCAGTAGGTCCAGATGTTGCTGTAGTCCCTGTGCGGTGGGAGACAGCAGCACCAGGTCATCTGCATAGAGCAAACACTTGATGTCTTTGTCTTGCAGAGTGAGTCCAGGGGCTGTAGACTGTTCCAACTGCACCGCTAATTCATGAATGTAAATGTTGAAGAGTGTTGGACTCAGACTACAGCCCTGTCTCACGCCTCTCTTCTGGGTGAAGAACTCTGTTTGTTTGTTGCCAATTTTTATTGCACATTTGTTGTTCGAATACATCGATTTAACGATGTCATAAACTTTACCCCCTACACCACTTTGTAATAATTTGTAATAAAGTCCGTTGTGCCAAATAGAATCAAATGCTTTTTTGAAATCAACAAAGCATGCGAATATTTCCCCTTGTTTGGTCTGGTGTACGTGTTTATTGATTAGGGTGTGTAGGGTGTAAATGTGGTTCTGGTTTACGTGTTTATTGATTAGGGTGTGTAGGGTGTAAATGTGGTTCTGGTTTACGTGTTTATTGATTAGGGTGTGTAGGGTGTAAATGTGGTTCCCCGTCTGTCGCTCACTTCGACGTCGTGTCGAAGAAGCGACACTAGGGGTCTCTCTTGAGCGCCGAAAGATACCTCTGATCTTTGAAAAAATGCCAATGAGAGTTGGCGAACAGTATTTGCATACTCTGCCTCCGGATACGGATATAAAGGCGAGAGAAATACGCTCGTTCATTCAGTAATTTTCTTCGGAGCCGATGGTCGTGTGTATGCAGTCAGCTGCGAGTAACACAACTGATCCTGCTTCTGATCCTCTGACGCTCTGCTTTGCTGTTGGATTTACGGCGCACTACAGCGGCTTTTCTCTTCACTGCCGGCGCGCAGTTTGCCCCTGGGCGCTTCGACAGCGCAGAGTTAAAAGAGTTAAAAGAGTGATTTTCTCTGTAAAGGAGTTTATTTCTCTGAAAGAGCATTACACAGCGGCGTTGAACGTCCTTTTCAGGACGCGTCTTTTTAAAGATGTAATTTCCGCCCCTGTGTAGTTTCTGGATGCGGTGATTTCTCCCCACCTCTCTCAGTCATAAAACACTGTCTTGCATGCCTGGGCTGCGATCACACGCAGATAGCGTTTTATGAATGGTTTATGTTCTCAGTGCGAGAACATAGCCATGGCAACATTGCGGTCGTGTGGCTTTCTTTTGTAATGAGAGAAAGCCGTTTTAGCCGCCCCCCGCGCCTCGCCTCCTTCCTACGGGATTGACGCAGGCGCCGCGGGCGATGAACACGATTTGGGGACAATGACGGGCTCTGTTCGCCGGGTAAATCCCCTCGAACCTCCCGCCTCCCCGGCACGCTTATTTGCTTCCGTCTGAGCTCGGGATGAGCATGCTCTCCAATGGTTCATCTTCTCAGTGTGAGAACATGGCCGTTATAGCATTGCGGTCGCACGGCTTTCTTTTGTAATGAGAGAAAGCCACTTCAGCCGCCCCCCGCGCCTCACCTCCTTCTTACGGGATTGACACAGGCGCCGCGGGTGATGAAGGCGATTTGGGGAATATGACGGGCTCTGTTCGCCGGGTAAACCCCCTCGAACCGCCCGCCTCCCCGGCACGCTTGCTTGCCTCAGAATTGGATGACATCACCGCTGCATCGGAGAGCGTTACAGCGGCATCGGATTCTGATCGCTCGCCTGGGCCGCCACCTTCGGGTCTGCCGCCCAGCCTGATCCTGACGCACGGAGATCC
Organism: Moxostoma hubbsi; assembly: GCA_032164185.1. Classification (NCBI taxonomy): domain Eukaryota; kingdom Metazoa; phylum Chordata; class Actinopteri; order Cypriniformes; family Catostomidae; genus Moxostoma; species Moxostoma hubbsi. Next base: position 465,725 of record JAVLUX010000012.1, read on the forward strand.
GCTATGCTTTCCCGGGCTACTTGATCGGTCCCGCGGGCGGGTGCGCCGCTCACAGCCACGCCCCCCCCCCGTCCCTTTCTTCCTGGACATGCACGACGAGTTGAGCAAAGCCAAGGCTTCTTCGCTCCTCCGCTCTCACTACCCTCGCGGTGGAACGGTCCCAGACCGCTTCCACTCTGCACGCCACGGCCCTTCCTGCAACCAACGCCAGGCCAAGGCACTTCAAAACTTGCACCTTGGGTAGTCCTGTTCTTGATGTGCTGCAGGAACTGCGCTGGATGACCAACCTCGCCCCGGGCCGAACAGGCGATGGCCACCCCTTGTGGTCCAGAAACGCACCTGTGGACTGGACCTGGTCGAAATACGGGAGGCAGACAAGGCACACCTTCTCTCACACCCCGTCTCCCAGCTCCGTCCATTCGGCGCCACCGTTGACGACTCTGCCCAGCAGTCCTCAGCGGTGAGGCAGACGGAGGCCACTGCACATCCTGCCCCGCCGCAAGCCTGCCGCCATGGGCCATGCCCCGTCTGCTCGCCGACGGGCGTCCTCCTGCGGCTATGAAACACCCTGCTCCGCCTCAACGGGCCCAGCTCTCAGCCCCAGCGTCGAGCACTCCGCAGGAAGCAGACGCCCCCGTCTCACGGACCCCCTCGAGGACCCGGAAGGCTCCCAGGCTGTCCGTAGACGTTTGACCCAGGGACCAAGATGTTAGCTCCGGAGGCTGGTAAGACCGCTCCGTCCCCGGTGGAGGGCCGGGAGGAGAATTTTTTCTTGTCGAATTAATTTTCACATTCTCATATTCTCTGTAATGAGCTATTTCCTTTTGTCTCTGGGTCACCTGGCCCGCAAATGCCGTTCTCACGACACTTTGCCCCCAGATACCAACAGTCCTGGCTTCCTGGACACGGACCACCCGTCTTCAGCCCCACGACTGTCCCCCGGCCGGCCGGTTCCGACGAGTCTAGAGGACGCCTACCCAGGACCTCCTCCTCAGTCGCTAACCAGACCCCTGCCGGGTGTGCGGAGCAAGGTAAGTGCTTTGAGTCTTTTCTCAGCACCTCAGCCGCGGGTCGCCTCGTCGCCGCCCAACGCTGCCCTACCTGCTCCGCCCCGCTGCGAAGCCCCGCCGGGTACGTCAAAATTAATCGTCCCTTTGGTGCCCCTAGCGCAGAGGTTGGACGCGTGGCTTTCACTTCCCAACCCGTCTCGCTGGCTGGCCCGGACCATCCGACTCGGTTACGCAATTCAGTTTGCCAGGCCCCGCCCCCCCTTCATGGGCGTCCGCTTTTCCGCAGTACACGGCGAACACGCCCACTCCCTGCGCGCGGAAATCGCGACTCTTCTGGCCAAAGACGCGATAGAGCCTGTCCCTCCAACCGAGATGAAGAAGGGTCTCTACAGCCCTTACTTCATCGTACCCAAGAAAAGCGTGGCTTACGACCAATCTTGGACCTGCGAGTTCTCAACCGAGTGTTGCACAAACTCCCGTTCAAAATGCTCACGCTTAACCTGCGTCCGGCATCTAGATTGGTTCGCAGCGGTAGACCTGAAGGACGTGTACTTCCATCCTGCCCCGACACCGCCCCTACCTGCGGTTTGCGTTCGGGGGCCAGGTGTATCAGTACAAAGTCCTCCCCTTCGGCTTATCTCTGTCCTCTCGCGAGAGTTACTATGCACCCACAGAGACCAGGTGCTCAGGCACCTCAGCCGTCTGGGGCTTCAGGTCAACTGGGAAAAGAGCCAGCTCACTCCAGTTCAGAGCGTCTCTTTTCTCAGGATGGAGTTAGACTCGGTCTCAATGTCGGCACGTCTCACCAATGAGCGTGCCCAGTCAGTGTTGAACTGCCTCGCCGCCTTTAGGCCAGGCACAGCGGTCCCCTTAAAACTTTTCCAGAGGCTCCTGGGGCATATGGCATCCTCCGCGGCGGTCGCGCCGCTGGGGTCGATGCATATGAGACCGCTCCAACACTGGCTCTAGACCCGAGTCCCGAGACGAGCATGGCACCACGGCACGCACTGGGTAACAATCACCCCCGCCTGCCGTCAGACATTCAACCCCTGGACAGATCCCTGTTTCTTACGGGTTGGAGTGCCCCTACAGAAGGTGTCCAGATGCGTCCTGGTCACGACCGACGCCTCCAGATTGGGTTGGAGCGCCTTTTGCAACGGGGACGCAGCCTCAGGCCATTGGAAAGGGGCCCAGCTGCGTTGGCACATCAACTGCCTCGAGTTGTTGACCGTCCTTTTGGCCTTTCACCCCCACTCGGTTCAGCTGATTTGGGAACGGTTCGGCTAGGCCCAGGTAGACCCCTCTGCCTCCCGAGAGACCTCCCACTGCCCGCTCTGGTACGCCCGTTCAGAGGCTCCCCTCGGGGCAGATGCACTGGCACACAGCTGGCCGGCTGGGCTGCGCAAGTACGCATTCCCCAGTGAGCCTTCTTGCACAGGTGCTGTGCAAGGTCAGGGAGGACGAGGAGCAAGTCACTCTCGTGGCTCCTTACTGGCCCACTCGGGCCTGGTTCTTGGACCTTGTACTCCTCGCGACAGCCCCTCCCTGGCGAATTCCCCTGAGGAAGGACCTTCTTTCTCAGGGATGGGGCACGCTCTGGCATCCGCACCCAGACCTTTGGAACCTCCACGTCTGGCCCCCGAACAGGATGCGGAAGATCTAGCTGGTCTACCACCCATGATCGTAGCCACGTTCAACCAAGCCAGAGCCCCTTCTACCAGGCAACTCTACGCCCTGAAATGGCGTCCGTTCGTAAATTGGTGTTCTTCCCGGGCAGAAGACCCACAGAGGTGCGCAGTTAGGTCTGTGCTCCTGTTCCTACAGGAGAGGTTGGGGGGGAGGCTGTCCCCATCCACCTTGAAGGTGTATGTTGCCACTATCGCAGCTCACCACGACCCAGTAGACAGCAAGTCTCTGGGTAAGCACGACTTAACTGTCAGGTTCCCAAGAGGTGCTCGGAGGTTAAACCCCTCCCGGCCAAACCTGTTCCCCTCCTGGGATCTCTCGGTGGTCCTCGCCGGTCTTTAGAGATCCCCTCCCGAGTCGCTAGAATCAGTTGGCTCAGGGCCCTCTCCTGAAAAGACGGCCCTGCTGATCGCACTCACTTCCATCAAGAGGGTCGGGGACCTGCAAGCGTTCCCTACTAACGACACTTGCCTGGAGCTTGGTCCGGCAGATACTCATGTGATCCTAAGACCTCGACTGGGCTATGTGCCCATGGTTCCTACCACGCCCCCTGGAGATCAGGTAGTGAACCTACAAGCGCTGCCCCGGGAGGAGGCAGACCCAGCCCTCTCACTGTTGTGTCCGGTATGTGCCTTGCGTGCCTACCTGCCTGCCTTCAGGCGCTCTGAGCAGCTCTTTGTCTGCTTTGGAGGACAGCAGAAAGGGAACACTGTCTCCAAACAGAGGTGTCTCACTGGGTGGTGGATGCCATTCAGTTGGCCTATCACACCCAGGCCATGCCCCCCCCTTACGGGTTCGAGCCCACTCCACTAGGAGCGTGGCATCCTCTTGGGCACTGGCGAGGGGCACCTCCCTAGCAGACATTTGTAGAGCTGCGGGCTGGGCAGCACCTAACACACTTATGATCTCAGGGTTGAGTCAGTCTCGTCCCGTGTTCTCTCAGGTCCGAGCCCGTAGAACTCGGTACACGTTGACGATCTGACCGGGTGAACCGCTTGTTCCAGTGCCGTTTCCCTCTGCCAAGGCAAAACAGTGCGCTTTTGTCCCAGAGGACCCAGGTCCCTGGTTGATTCCTCCCTAGCCCTTCGGGCCCGCAGCAGTTCAGCGGAGGAACGTGCTGGTCCAGTCCACTACGGGTACCTCCCGCTACCCCTACTGGAATAGGTGCTCCACAGATCAGGCCTCCTATGGGACTCCTCCTGTGTGTATTTCCACGGTACGGTCACCTTACGAGCTGACCCGCGTCTCCCTTAGGCAGTCCTTCGCTGCCCTCTGGTCGCCGTGTTGTAGCAACTCCCCCCTCCTCGAGGTTGGATCTACCACCGCGCCATTTCCTCCCACATGCCTAAAGTGGCCATGTGATGTATTTTGCCACCTTTACCTCCCCTGCTGGGCGGGTGTGGCCTCCGCAGGGTCTTTTCCCCCTAAAAGAATAGGAAATCGGAATAAGACCCCCTTCCCTCGATGCGGTAAGGGCCCCGGCTGCTCTTGCTCTATGCCGAGAAAACATAGAGAGAAAAGAGGCCCAGCCAGGCTTGGCCCGTTCCCTAGTTGGGAGCGTCACCTTGTTCCCCCCTAGGGTAACCAAAAGGATGCTGACGCTTTTTCGGGGCATTGGGGAAGAGTACGTGCAGCCTGAACACAGTTGGTCGCTTGTGCACGTGCAAATACCTGCCCGCTTCTGTGTCAGCAGTACACGTACACGGCTCAGCGCATGGCGAGTTTTGAAGTGGACCCCTAGTGTCGCTTCTTCGACACGACGTCGAAGTGAGCGACAGACAGGGAACGTCTCGGTTACGTATGTAACCTCCGTTCCCTGATGGAGGGAACGAGACGTCGTGTCTTCCCGGCCACGTCGCTGAGCCGAGCCGCTGAGATGCCCGGAACACTCCCGGCTCCTCAGAAAAATCCTGAATGAACGAGCGAATTTCTCTCGCCTTTATATCCGTATCCGGAGGCGGAGTATGCAAATACTGTTCGCCAACTCTCATTGGCCTTTTTTCAAAGATCAGAGGTATCTTTCGGCGCTCAAGAGAGACCCCTAGTGTCGCTTCTTCGACACGACGTCTCGTTCCCTCCATCAGGGAATGGAGGTTACATACGTAACCGAGACGTTCTGGTTTACATGTTTATTGATTAGGGTGTGTAGGGTGTAAATGTGGTCCGTAGTTCTATAATTTGGAAGGAAGCCAATCTGACTCTTGCTCAGGACATTGTGTTCATTAAGGAAGTTTACATTTCTATTATTTAAAATACTACTAAATAACTTCCCCAGATTACTGCTCACACATATGCCTCTGAAATTATTCGGGTCCAATTTGTCCCCACTCTTGTGAATTGGGGTAATAAGTCCTTGGCTCCAGATGTCAGGGCAACAGCCCAAACTAAGTACAGTGTTGAATAATTTGAGCACAGCCATCTGCAGGTCAGGTGTGCTGTGTTTCAGCATCTCACCTAAGATGTTGTCAGCACCACAGGATTTTTTTGCACTTTTGGTTTTTAAGTTTTTGGACTAATTCATCCTGTGTAATTGTAAAGTCCAGTGGATTCTGGTTATTTTTTATTGTGTTTTCATATATTTGTAGTTTTTGTTTTTCAAAATGTTTTTTTTCCAGATTTCTCCATTTTGGATCGGGAAATCTTGTTGTTTTGTTGTGCTCAAATTATTCCACAAATCCCAGAACTGATTTTGATTTATTGATTGTTCAATTTCATGTAAGCTTTTGGTGAGATGGTGATGCTTTTTACTCTGATTGTTTGTTTGTATTGTTGTAATTTGGAGCAGTAGTCAATTCTTATGTCAGTGTTGTTTGGTTCATTGTGTTTCTGATTTGATAATTTTCGGAGTTGTTTTCTTAATGTTTCGCAGTCTGTGTCAAACCACTTTTCTGTTTTGGATGTTTTTTTTAGGATGTTTTTTGCCTTTGTTTTTCAACTCCGTTTTACAAGCTGCTTTTTTAAATATATTATTGATTTCATTTGTAGCCGAATTTACACCATCCTTGTTCATTCCAAATTGTTTGTGCATAAACGTAGTGATTATGTTTTTCAGTTCTGCAGAATTGAGGGCCTGGATATATTTGTCTGTGCTGTCTGGAGTCCATCTGTATCTCTGCTGGACTTGATACATTTGACAGTTCTCCATTCTTCTATGTTTTGCTGTGTGGTGTTGTTTAATATATATATTAGTCTGGTTATGGTCTGAGAGTGGAGTTTGCTGTCTGACAGTGAATGCACTGAAGGAGGAAGGGTCCATGTCAGTTATGGCATAGTCAACTACACTAGCTCCAAGACCTGAATAACACGTGAACCTCCCTAATGAGTCCCCTCTGATCCTGCCGTTGAGTATGTACAGGCCTGAGGCTTGGCAGAGGTGCACTAATTCTGTACCAGTTTTATTTACAGTATGGTCGAGATTGTTCCGTGCTGGGAGGTTTTTTGTGAGGCTCAGGGGGCTCTGGCCAAACACATGTTTATTGCCCTTTGGGTAAATATTATCCGGTTCGGTTCCAGTTCTTGCATTAAAGTCTCCACACAGAAGCACGTTTCCCTGGGCCTGGAAACGGCTGATCTCTGTGTGGATGTTGCTCAGATATTCCTCCTCATGATAAGGGGATTCTGCTGGAGGATTGTAGATGGCACAGAGATATGTGTCAGTGGTGCCAATGCCAATTTCAGTGTTTAATTTTAGCCAGCAGTGGAATTTTCCTATTGTAATAGTAGAGATGTGTTTGGCCAGATCCTCCCTGTACCACACCAAAATCCCTCCCGAGTCTCGACCGCGATGGACTGTACTTAGTTTAACTGAGGGCACAATTATTTCATAGTAGCCTGAGAGACAGTGGGTAAGCACATCCTGTCAACACCAGGTTTCAGTGAGAACAATAATGTCCACATCTTTAATATTTTTTACAAATTCAGGGTCTGTGCTTTTAAAGCCAAATGTGGAAGAATGAAGACCCTGAATATTCCAACAACTTATAATTAATGAACGCATTGATATTAATAAAGATAAACCTATTTGGTAAGACAGAGAGAAAACATGTACAATATATTGCATATGAAAACATATGCATGGCAAACAATTTACATTAGTGAATATTGTTATTATTATTATAATTTATTTAATTTTTTATTTTTTATTTTTCTTTAATTTAGCTGTGTGTGTGTGTTTATGGGTGTGAGTATGTGTGTGTGAGGATGAGTGTGTGTGAGTGGGAATGAGTGTAAATGTGTTTGAGTAGTGTTCTTATCTATGTAAAAGCTGGTTGCCCAGTGTTTGTTGCGTCTCTATTAATAGTGCCCCAGCTCACTGATTGTCGTGTCTCTGTCTGTGTGTGTGTGTGTGTGCTTGTGTGAGAGTGTGTGTGCATGTGTGTGTGTGAGAGTGAGCGAGTGTGTGTGTCTGTGTGCGAGTGTGTGTGTGCGAGTGTGTGTGTGTGCGAGTGTGTGTGTGTGAAAGTGTGTGTGTATGTGTGTGAGAAAGTGTGTGTGTGTGTGTGAGAGTGAGTGTGTGTGTGAGAGTGAGTGTGTGTGTGTGTGTGTGTGCGAGTGTGAGAGTGAGTGAGTGAGTGAGAGTGTGTGTGTGTGTGTGATTGAGTGTGTGTGTGTGTGTGTGTGTGTGTGCGAGTGTGTGTGTGTGAGTGAGTGAGTGTGTGTGTGTGTGTGTGAGTGAGTGAGTGAGTGTGTGTCTGTGTGAGAGTAAGTGTGTGTGTCTGTGTGTGTGCGTGCGAGTGTGAGAGTGAAAGCGTGTGAGTGAGTGTGTGTGTGTGTCTGTGTATGTGTGAGTGTGTGTGTGTGTGTGTGTGTGTGTGTGAGTGAGTGTGTGTGTGTGTGTGTGTGTGTGTGTGAGTGAGTGAGTGAGTGTGTGTCTGTGTGAGAGTAAGTGTGTGTGTCTGTGTGTGTGCGTGCGAGTGTGAAAGCGTGTGAGTGAGTGTGTGTGTGTGTGTGTGTCTGTGTATGTGTGAGTGTGTGTGTGTGTGTGTGTGTGTGTGTGTGTGTGAGTGAGTGAGTGAGTGAGTGAGTGTGTGTGTGTGTGTCTGTGTATGTGTGAGTGTGTGTGTGTGTGTGTGTGTGTGTGTGTGTGTCTGTGTATGTGTGAGTGTGTGTGTGTGTGTGTGTGTGAGTGAGTGAGTGAGTGTGTGTCTGTGTGAGAGTAAGTGTGTGTGTCTGTGTGTGTGCGTGCGAGTGTGAGAGTGAAAGCGTGTGAGTGAGTGTGTGTGTGTGTGTCTGTGTATGTGTGTGTGTGAGTGTGTGTGTGTGTGTGTGTGTGTGTGTGTGTGAGTGAGTGAGTGAGTGAGTGTGTGTCTGTGTGAGAGTAAGTGTGTGTGTGTCTGTGTATGTGTGAGTGTGTGTGTAAGGGTGTTTGAATAGTGTTCTTATCTCTGTAGTAGCTGGTTGCACAGTGTTTGTAGCATCTCTTTAATGTGCCCCAGCTCGCTGGTTGTCGTGGGTGTGGCAGGGGGTCGGGTCACAGCTTCAGCATAGCTCTGTGCTCTTTGCTGTGGGGGTCTCTCCTGGTTTGGGGTAGTTTTTTGTTTCCTTTTCCTTGTGGGGTGTTGATGGCCAGCAGGTGTATGTGGGGCAGGTATGTGTGGGTTTGCAGGTGTGTAAGGAGCCTCAAGTAGGTGTGTTGGGGGTATTGGACGACGTAAGTTGCTTGTCCAGCTGTTGTCTTTCCTCACCGGGGTCAAAGGGGCATATCTGGGCATGTAGGGGTGGATGGGCTGGTAGTGTCCTGGTGTCGTTGGAAAGGGACTCAGTGACGTTGGATTGCGGCCCAGGGCAGCATCCTTAAGGTTTTTTGCAAAAACACGCACTCCGTCTTTGTGTAGGTGTATTCCATCAAAGAGGTTGTGGAGGCCGATGTGGTGGTGGTGGGCCAGGTGCACATTAGGGAGCGTGGAACATCCTCGTGAGATTGATGTTATTGATGACATGAGGTGGTGTGTCACGTCTCTGCAGGAGTGTGGAGATCACAATACGGGTCTCTGGGAACTTTTTGCTGGTGATTTCTGCAACTTTCTTCACAGCATCAGCAGTACTGTTGCGCAGTGTGTGAAGGTCATTAGTTCCCGTGTGAATAATCACACACGAGGGGTTTCCCGAGAAGTCTCTAAGGATCTGGTGGGCGTGGCCTGTTGTGCTGCATCGTTTCGCTGAAACTTTGTGATGTGGGAAGAGCTTCTGTGGGTCCAGGAACTTCCCATTAGAGTCCATCAGAATGAAAACATCTGGACCAGGGTCTGATGGGTTACAGTGAGGAGGCTGGGGTGATGAGGCCTGTGTTTTCACAGGTGTCTGTGTGTTTGGTGCAGACTGTGTGTCTGCGTATGTGTCGATTTTAGGGGTTACAGGCGTTGTAGTGCTGCAGTGAGGTGTACCATCTCTGCTATTCTCCTGTTGATCTCTTTGCTCTTTAAACTTTATGGAGGTGTTTTTATCATTACTCTCTGTGTCTTTTGTTAATTTGCCCATCTGTGCACGGAGAGTTTGGTTTTCTTCTTTTAGTTCATTGAGAGCTGCTGTGAGATTAGTGATGGAGGTGTTGCTCTCTTTCTTCAGCTGCTGGAGTTCATCTTTGAGCTGTTGGATGCAGATGTTTGTGTTGTGTGTGTCTGACTGTCTGTTTTGAACGTGTTCTCTGAACTCAATAAAGTCCAGTTCCAGCAGGGCCAGACTGTCTCTCAGCTGACGCTCAGACGGTGATGTTGGGGGTTTTTCTACACTTTCCTCCTCAGAGTCGGAGCAGTGTGCAGGGGTCTTATCTCTCTCCTTATCTACTCTGGCTAACAGTATAGTAAAGATCTCCTCAAATGAGTTCAAGCTTGCCTCATTGCCTTGAAGAAGAATAGTGCCTTTAGTGTAGTAAGTTATTGTGAGAATGGGGTTGTCTGTGTCCAGCATTTCATCTTCACACACAGTTAATCTCCCACCTCTGCCAATTCCTTCTTTAAAAACATGCTTAAAATGATCACAGATGGCTGATTTCCATCCAGTAATCATTGTAGTGTAAAAAATTTAATTATTTTTTATTCTCTTCCCATTCAGTTGAATGTAGTCTGCATAAATGAATGTAGTCAGCACTTTCTTTCAGTGTTTTCTCTTTGTGCTTTTTCCTTGCCTGCACACTTTTACACTTGTCAGGGTAGATCACCTCCCTGCACTCTGATTGGCCTCTAGTCGTCATGGTGATCACTCTGGGAACTCTGCCAGAACTGACCAACTGCCGTTTTTTTCTTTAGCTTTAGCCTTAGCTTGCAATGATGGGATATTTTGATATATATAGTCCAAATTTATAGTTTTAATGTTGTTGTATGCCAGTTAAAGCTCACCTGTTTGTTTAGCATTTGGAGATCTCTGTTGTAGGATGATTTTTTAGCTGTAGTCAATTTAATTATTCCTTTCAGGTTTTGAAGGGAAAATGCAGGTAGCTCATGTAGTGATGTTCCAGTAGCCAGATGCTAATCTTGATGTTTTTATCTTCTTTGCAGTCAAAATATATATTTTTCTTGGTAAAAATATATCTTCAAATGTTCCTCTATTGTTTTTTCTTGTTTGCTGTTATAAATTTAATCTCTGTCTCACTTTTTTGGTTTAATCTCTCTTAATTGTTCAGGAGCTCATATTTAGAGTTGCTGCTCAGTTGACTCTCTCTCTCTCGCTCTCTCTCTCTCTCTCTCTCTCTCTGTCTGTCTTTCTCTCTCTCTCTCTCTCACACTCTCTCTGTCTCTCTATCTCTCTCTCTCTCTCTCGCTCTCTGTCTCTCTGTCTCTCTGTCTCTCTCTCTCAATTCAATTTCAATTTAATTTCAATTTAACAAGCTTTATTGGCATGACAAAGACATTTTGTATTGCCAAAGCAATTACATAGAAAACAGAACAGGAACTAAACTAGGACATGACAACAATAACAACTATAAAGAAATAACATTCAGCATTAATGCAACATTATATAGTGTTGGTAACAGGGGTAGGGGATTGGGGTCAGGGGTCTTCAATACATCATGTATTGTTATTGATTTGAGTTCTGGTTGTCTCTCAGGTTTCTACAAATCTTGCAGCTATATTTGCACATTCCTCTTTTTCACCCAGAATAAAACACATTTTTTGTGTTGGGGTACATGCATTGAAATCTGGACATATGTTGTTAATTTTGTGGTAATATTTGTTTCTAATTGGTTGGTATTTTGGGCATTCTGTGAGGAAGTGTCTCAATCACTCCCAGGATGCATTGGGAGCACAGTCTGTCCTCGCGGGGCAGCCATGTCTGTCTGCGGCAGCCCGTCTCTACGGCCAGCCTGTGCTCGCTGAGTCTGTACATCGTCAGTGCTTTTCTTAATCTTCTGTCAGTCACTGTGGTCAGATAGTTTGCCACCGTGTACTCTCGATTTAGTGCCGAATAACATTCCAGTTTGTGTTGAGTTTTAATGGTGTTTGTCCAATGCGTGAGGTATTTCTCCTTTTCTTTGTGTATAATTTGGTTCGGCCGAATGTTTGTGAGTGTGCCGTTATCCTGAGACTGGCCGATCTCCTCAGGTGTGAATTCAGTCAGTCTCAGGACAAGCTGGCATAGGGGACTCTTCACTGAGCTCAGCTCTTGGTTTTAGGGCTTTATAATGGTATGTGTTGGGGTCACTTGTCTTTAGATGCTTCCAGAATTTGATGGCTCTTTTCTGAATGTTCAGAAAGAGAGGGTATTGGCCTAATTTTGTCCTGCATCCATTATTTGGGGCTTTTCTTTGGACATAATTTATTCTTTTACAAAATTCCAGATGCAGAGTTTCAATGGGATGTTTTTCCCAATTTAAATAGTCAAATTTTACAGGTGGACCCCACACTTCACTGCCATATAATGCAATTGGTTCGATGACTGATTTGAATATTTTGAGCCAGATCCTGATCGGAATATCAATTTTAATGGATTTTTTAATGGCATAAAACGCCCTTTGTGCTTTCTCTTTGAGTTCATTCACAGCCAAAGCAAAATTACCTGTAGAACTGATTTTTAGGCCAAGGTAATTGTATGTCTTTGTGGTTTCAATGCTTCTGTTTGATAATGAAAAAATGTTTGTTAGTCCCTGAGATCTGGATCGCTTTTGGAAGATCATGACTTTGGTTTTTTGGTGGTTGACTGTCAGGGCCCAGGTCTGACAGTAACTCTCCAGTAATGCCAGGCTCTGCTGTAGCCCCTCTTTAGTGGGCAACAAGAAAACCAGGTCATCTGCGTAGAGGAGACACTTTACCTCTCTCTCTCTCTCTGGAGTGTTTGGGTGCGTGTGAGAGTGCTCACGAGTAGAGGGTGTATGAAAGCGGTTTTTCTACTGTTTTTTCTTTTTTCTTTCTTCTAACTTATGGGGTTTATTTAAAAGTGAGAACCTAGGAAGTAAAGAATTTTAATTATTTATTTGGCGCGTTGGAGGAGGAGGTTTTAGTATCTATTGGGGAACAGGTTGGATATGAAAACATCTCTTTGGCGTCAAGAATGAATAAAGCTGTGGTGGTTTTCTTAAAGGAGGAGAATTTGGCTAACCGTCTAGTGAGCAGTGGAATTTCGATAAGTGGACTCTTTGTTGCTATTTCTCCACTAGTTAACCCGACCCGAAAGGTAATAATTTCAAACGTGCCTCCGTTTATCCCTGATGATGAAATTGAACGTGCACTTTTATATTATGGAAAGTTTGCTAGTACGCTAAAAACGATTCCACTCGGATGTAAAAATACTGCTCTAAAACATGTTATATCGTTTAGGAGGCAGGTGGCAAGTTTCTGAAACAACCTGAATTGGACGTGTCTTTTAGAGTTTCACATTGAAGGGAAAAAAGACATGGTCTATGCTAGCACAGGTAGTTTAAAGTGCTTTGAATGTGGAGATGTGGGACATAAAATGTCTAAATGTCCACATAAGGTTGGTAGTAGTGGTGTTAATAATGTCACACTGAATCCTGCTGCAGATTCAGAGGCCAGTGAATCTAATCGAGAGCAAACGATTCCCAATACAATCCCTGTTGTGATTCCTACTGTTGATTCAGAGGCAAGAAACAAATCCAACGGAGAGCAAACGATTCAAAATGAAATAAAAGAAAGTGATGGAAGTGTTGTTGCATCATGTAGTGGTATAGAACATAGAAAAATGACTTTTGACAAGACTGTAGAACTTGAGGAAAGTCTTGGATCAGAATGTAAGGAAAGTGAGGATGTTCAGATGAAAGAAGTGGCTAATATGGAAATGAATGAGATGTTGAGCTGTCCTGAGATGGTTAGAGAGGAAGAACTAAGGGATGAGGATACCCTTTCGGATATTTCTGAGATTGGCTCTTTGGATGACATCAATGTTTTTTTGGACACAACATTTGGTAAAGTGGTAGAGGTGAAAGATTTCTTCCCAGATGTGGAAAAATTTGTTTTTTCAGTGAAAGTACTGCAACATACAGAGAGTTATGATGCACTGAGCAAACAAAAGAGGTTTAGATTAAAGAAATTTATTACGAAATTGAGAAAAAATAAAGTGCCGTCTCCTTTTAAAAAGTAATGGCTAAAAACAGAGGTGGTGGTGGCGGTGGCGTAGTGACTAGAGCACAGGGCTGCTAATCAGATGGTCGCTGGTTCGAACCCCATGGCCACCACCATTGTGCCCTTGAGTAAGGCACTTAACTCCAGGTTGCTCCAGGGGGATTGTCCCTGTAATAAGTCCCTGTAATAAGGGCTCTGTAAGTTGCTTTGGATAAAAGCGTCTGCCAAATGCATAAATGTAAAATGCACTGGGTGACTCTTATGATGTGTTGTCTTCTGTCTCTGTCCACTTTATATTCTAACCTTTTTATGGAAAACGTAAGAGTGGGCTCTTTAAATATAAATGGAGGAAGAGATGGGGCTAAATTAGCAGTGTTATCTGAGTTCTTAAATATGAATCTGAGTTCAATGAAATATGGGTTGATATTGTGTTTTTGCAAGAGACTCATAGCAATGATGAGAATGAAATTGAGTGGAATAGATGGTGGGAAGGGAAATTGGCATTAAGTCATGGGACACACAATAGTGTGGGAGTAGCTTTACTTTTCAAAAAAGGGTTGAATGTCAATATTTTAAATACTGAAGAAATTGAAAAAGGAAGGGTACTATTGCTAAAAATACAGTATGGGGAGCAGGTTTTTGTTCTAGTGAATGTGTATGCTCCAAATAATGGGGTGGAAAGAGTAAGAGTATTTGACCAATTAGATAAAGCACTTAAAAAAATTGATGATGACACTTGGTTAGTGTTAGGAGGGGACTGGAACTGTACTATTAATTCTTTTATTGATAGGAATGGTGAAGAGCCACATAGTCATTCTAGTAAATTATTGTCTAATATAATGGGAAAATATGATTTAATGGATGTGTGGAGAAGAAGAAATATTGGAGTGAGACGGTATACATGGATTAAAGTTGTAGAAAATATGGTTAGTGGGGCCAGACTGGACAGGTTTTATTTGAGTAAGATGGTGGAAAATAGGGTAATGAGTGCATCAATATTGCAGAATGGTTTTTCTGATCATCATTTGATCATATTTGATTTTAATATAAAGCAAACTTCAAAACCTAGGTATTATTGGCATTTTAATGAAAAAATGCTTAAAGACACATTCATTTGTGATAGAAATGGAAAGAAAGAAAAAGTGATTTTGAAAACCTTAGTCAATGGTGGGATGTAGGCAAGGTACAAATTAAAGAGTTTTGTCAAAATGTTTTTGATTGTAATTCTGCAAATGTGAAAAAACTATACAAAGATTGCAAAAGGAAATTGAATGTTTGGAAGAGGACTTGCCAAACAATGGAAGAGCACAGGACAATGGTACGCTTTTAAGCAAGAAAAGGAAAGAACTTGGAACTTTGTTACAGGAACAAGTAAAAGGGGCACTTGTAAGATCAAGGATTTGTTCCATCAAAGACATGGATGCCCCAACTTCATATTTTTTTAATTTGGAAAAAAGACAGTTCAATATAAACAGATGCATTATCTTCGCTGCCAAAATGGAAGTATAACAACAAATCCAACTGAAATGAGGAAGTTGGTGATGGACTTTTATTCTGTGTTGTATAGTGCTGAGGAATGTGATCCTGATAGTGCTAAAGATTTACTTAACGTCACCGTGTTTTCTAACAGTCCCTTTTTTGAAATGGTTAGTTCCTGCAATGAACTCCGTTTTCCCCGCTATTTCTTTGATATAAACTTTTGTAATGTATCTCGGGAAATGTAATGCAAATTTTAAAATCAAAGGGAGTAAACTTTTACTGTCGCCAATGGCGACCTTGACAGAAATTACACTCACAAATAAATTTATTTGGTCACAAATGCGACCATTTTTAGTCGCAGTTTGGAGCCCTGCACAAGGATGATGATTTATCGACTTTATAGACATTACATTTTTATCGTCTGTTAATGCTGAACTTCTGTAAAGCTGCTTTGAAACGATGTGTGTTGTGAAAGGCGCTATACAAATAAAATTGACTTGACTTGACTTGACTTGACTTAAAGATTTACTTAAAGATTTACCACAGTTAGAGCAAGAAGAAAGTCAAGCTTTGGATGACATTATTACATATGGAGAGTTAACAGAAGCAGTGCAGCAGTTGTCTATGGGGCGTTCTCCAGGAATAGATGGATTAACAGCTAAGTTTTACAAACATTTCTGGGGAATATTAGGGGAGGATTTTTATGAAGTTGTACTAGAATGTTTTAAAAATAAAGTACTTCCTGTTAGTTGTAGGAGGGCTGTAATTTCGTTGTTACCAAAAAAAGGAGATTTAGGATTTTTAAAGAATTGGAGGCCAGTATCTTTATTATGTTTAGATTATAAAATATTTTCAAAATCTATTGCAAATAGGCTTAAAAATGTTTTGAACTTGTTGATTCATAAAGATCAAACATATTGTATACCGAACCGATTGATAATGGACAATTTGTTTTTTTTAAGAGATGTGATTGATTGTGGTTGTATAAATGATTCTAATTTGGGTGTCCTGTCAATAGACCAAGAAAAAGCATTTGATAGGGTGGACCATGACTATCTTTTTAAAGTGTTAAAGAGTTTTGGAATCGGTGATCAATTCATCTCTTATGTTAAATTGTTATACTCTGATGTATCAGTTTTAATCAAGGTTGGTGGAGGAATAAGTGCCCCAGTAGCAGTCACTAGAGGTATTAGGCAGGGTTGTCCTCTTTCTGGGCAATTATATAGTCTTGTAATTGAGCCTCTGTTGTGTAGACTAAGGAGAGATTTAGGTGGTTTTTCAATTACAGGTGTAAAGGAAAGTTTTAAAGTGTATATGTCTGCTTATGCCGATGATGTAACTGTTTGTATTTCAGGACAAAATGATGTAACCGCTTTAGAAACAAGCATTAGGCAATACGAGATGGCTTCCTCAGCTAAAGTTAACTGGGAAAAAAGCGAAGGGTTTATTATTGGCCGGTGGAGAGACACCGGACCTCCGAAACTTCCAGGAGGACTGATCTGGGGGAGGGAGGGCATAAAAGTGTTAGGTGTTTTTTTAGGAAAGGAACGTTTTAAAATGAAGAATTGGGAGGGAGTGCTGGAGAAGGTAGTTGCTCGATTGTCTAAATGGAAATGGCTATTACCACAATTATCCTACAGAGGAAGAGTTCTGGTGGCAAACAATCTGGCAGCTTCCACGCTCTGGCACAAAGTCATTGTTCTGGAACCACCAAGCGAACTGATTTGTAACATACAGAGGAAAATTGTGGACTTTTTCTGGAGTGGTGAACATTGGACTCGGGCTGCAGTGCTTTACTTACCGGTACATGAAGGAGGTCAAGGTCTGGTGGATGTAAAGAGTCGAATTGTCGCTTTCAGGCTGCAAGCAGTGCAGAAATTTCTCTATCAAGAGGATTTAGCGTGGACACCGACAGCATGTGCGTTCCTGCAGAAAATTGAAAGTTTTGGACTAGACAAACACTTATTTTTATTGAAAATGGACGGGTTGAGACTGGACAATCTCTCTTCTTTTTACAAATCAATGTTGCAAGCTTGGAATAAGGTTTTGAAAGTAGAGAGAATCTTGAATGAGCTTGGGGACTGGATTTATGAGGAACCACTGTTTCATAATCCGTTGATTCAGACCCGGTTTTTATCATCAGTAAGCATTCGGAGAACTCTCGTAAAGAACGGAGTCACTAAGCTGGGACATTTACTGGATATTGGCAGATGGAGTTCAGTGGACACTTTTAAAGAACTATCTGGTTTGTGCTCGATAAGAATTGTTTAAAAATTGAGAGATGAGATGTTTGCTGCTTTGCCGAGCAGTTACAGAAACCTTGTTGCTGGGGGAAATGTACAACAGCGGAAAGGAGGTTTTCCAAAGTTACACATTTTTCCTGCTGTCAGTGAAGAACAAGGAGAGCTTGAAGGATCTATATTGACTTTTAAAACTCCGCAGCTGGAAGAGCTTGATGTTGCATCAAAAAAAGCATTGCTGTATGTTACAGTGAAAGTTATTCACATGGACTCACTCAGCCGGCAGAGTTTCTCAAAGTGGACAGAGACAATGGAGCCAGACTTCCTGGTGAGGGACAGGTGGAGAGCCCTGTATAAGCCTCCCATCGAGAAGCGGACCGCTGATCTGCAGTGGAGGCTTATCCACAGGGCGATAGCTACGAACAGACATGTAGCACACCTGAATCCAGCAGTTGGGGGGGATTGCAGTTTTTGTAGTGTTGAAGAAACCATAGAACATTTGGTTTTAAGATGTTTGAGGCTTAGAGGTTGTGGCACAGTGGAGGGTGGGACCGGCGCGTGATTACGCACGCCCGGTCCCGTATTAGGCTAATTAAGCCGTCAAGAGGGATAAAGGCCACTCGCAGACGGCGATCGAGAGAGAGAGCTCAATTATGGCCGTAATTGAGCTCTCTCTCTCGATCGCCGTCTGCGAGTGGCCTTTATCCCTCTTGACGGCTTAATTAGCCTAATACGGGACCGGGCGTGCGTAATCACGTGCCGGTCCCGCCCTCCACCGTGCCACAGAGGTCTTTTTAAGTTGCTTGATGCTTGGTTTCAGGGTTTTGGTGAGGAGTTTTCCCACAAAGTTTTCATCAGGGGACTCAAATACAAAGTGCTTGATAGAGGAAAATTGTGTTTATTAAATTATTTAATTGGTACAGCAAAGCTTGCAATGTGGAAAACAAGGGAAAACAAGGAGTTTGAACTTGGCTCAACAGATGTAGAGATGATGTTGAAGTATATGGTAAAAGGAAGGATAAAAATTGAATTTTCATATTATAAGCTGATCAATAATGTTGAAAGTTTTTTAAGAATTTGGGGTATAAATGAGGTTTTATGTGTTATTGATGATGCAGACTTATTTTTTACTTTTTAATTTTACTTTTAAATGAATTGTTGCTGAGGTAAAATGATACAGGTAACAATAGTGTTGTAAATCCTGGATTTAATGTAACAATAAAGATCTGTTCAACCTCTCTATCTCTCTCTCTCTCTCTCTCTCTCTCTCTCTCTCTGTCTCTCTCTCTCTCTCTCTCTCTCTCTCTCTCAATTCAATTCAATTCAGTTCAATGGGCTTTATTGGCATGAAAGTTTCAAAAACAATGTTGCCAAAGCATCTTATAGAATAAATAAAATAAAAGCAAAATACATTTTGTCCAATAACTTATATAATATAATTATTAGTAATATAGAAATAACAGCAATATATACATTATTATTATTATTATAATTTATTTGACCACATCACATTGTGTGTGTGTGTGTGTGTGTGTGTGTGTGTGTGTGTGTGTGTGTGTGTTTGTCCAGATCCTTCACTGTCCCTCAGGTTGTGGCATGTTGACACATATTGGGTAGCAAGATGTGCCCTGTCTCCTTCTCCCAGGAGTATTTGTAATTTTGAGAGGTCATTTAGGTCTTTAAAGTCTGAAGTTTCAGAGTTAAACTTGTTTAAGTAAACGTTCCTTATTTCTCTGAATGTTTCACATTTTAGGAGGAAGTGCATCTCTGTCTCGACCTCACCTGTCCATCAGTGAGCACATATTCGGTTTTCTTTTGGTTGCCATGATTTTTTGTGTCTTCCTGTTTCAATTGCCAATGTGTGGTCACTGAGCCTGTATTTGGTTTATCTCTGTTTTCGATCTCTGACAGTAAAGAGATATTTTGCCAACTCATACTCTCTGTTTAGGGCCAGATAACATTCAGATCGACTTTGGCTTTTAGTTTCTTCTTCCCAATGTCCCAGATAGGTTTCCATGCATTGCGTTATAATTTGGTTTACTCTGATTGGTGTTTGGAGAACAGTGTTGATGTGAGACTGGTCAAAGTGTGTTTGAGGGGGGACGATTGGTCTCAGCACCAACTGATGTAGGGGACTCTTTTCTGGGCTCAGCTCTTGGATTTGGAGGGCTTTGGATTGAAGGGTGTCTCAGGGGCTGGATTTAAGGTGAATGAAGAATTTGAGTGCTCTCTTTTGAATACTAATTATCAGTGGGTATCTGCCTAATTCTGCTCTACATGCATTTGTTGGTGTATTTCTGTGGACATGTAAGATGTATCTGCAGAATTCTGCATGTAAAGATTCGGTTGGGTGTTTGTCCCAGCGTGTATAGCTGTGATGACTGAGTGGACCCCATACTTCACTACCATACAGCGCAATAGGCTGGATGACACTATCAAATATTTTCAGCCAGATTTTATTTGGAATTTGGAGATTATAAAATGTTCTCTTAATTGCGTTTAGGGCTCTTCGAGCTTTTTCTTTGAGTGCATACACTGCCATGTTGAAACTCCCTGATGCTGTTATTGTTATACCAAGGTAAGTATAACTCATGCTGTGTTCAATTATATGATTATTCATAGTAAACTGGTATTTATTTTCATGACACTTGGGCTGTTTCTGAATAATCATGACATTAGGTTTCTTAATTTTTACTGCTAGAGCCCAGTTTTGACAGTATTTGTGGACTATGTCCAGCTGCAGTTGTAGTCCTTGTTCAGCAGGAGACAGTAGAACAAGGTCATCAGTATAAAGCAGATACTTCACCTCTCCATCTAGGAGGGGGAGTGGATGAGAAGCACATTGATCCAACTGAACAGCAAGTTCATTTACATATACATTAAATAAAGTTGGATTTAAATTGCAACCCTGACAGACACCTGTTCTCTGGGTGAAGAATTCAGTTTGTTTGTCTCCAATTTCAACAGCACAAATGTTTTTTCGAATATATTGATTTAATTTGATCATATATTTTGCCACCTATACCACAATGCAGAAGTGTATAATATAGCCCTTCATGCCAAATAGAATCGAAAGCTTTCTTGACATCAATAAAACAAGCAAATATTTTACCATTTTTTGTTTGGTGTACATGTTTGTTAATTAAAGTGTGAAGGGTATATACATGGTCGGTGGTGCGGTGTTTTGGAAGGAAGCCAATTTGATTTTTACACAAGATGAAGTGTTTGTCAAGGAAATTAAGAATACTTTTGTTAAGAATACTGCCGAATAGCTTACCTAGAAAACTGCTGACACAGATGCCACGGTAGTTTTTAGGGTCTAATTTGTCCCCGCTCTTATAAATGGGGGAAATGAGTCCTTTGCACCAGATGTCAGGAAAACATCCCGACTGCAATACAATGTTGAACATCTTCAACACGGCCCTCTGCATCTGTGGGGTGCTGCATTTGAGCATTTCGGATGCTGTCTGAACCACAAACATTCTTTGGGAATTTATATGGGTGGTCAATTCTTCCCAAGTACATGGGAAATCAAGGGGGTTTTGGTTGTTTTTAATTGTTTCTTCAAATTTTTGGAGTTTATCTTTTATAATGCTTTGATTTGGATTAATTTCATTTATTGGAATGTCTTTGTACAGACTTTCAAAATGGGCTCTCCAGATGCCATCGTTTTGGATGGATAACGCTTGCGGTTCCTTTCTGTTGAAGTTGTTCCACATATCCCAGAATTGATTATGATTAAGAGCTTCAATATCTTCAAGTTTCTTGTGGTTATAATTTTGCTTATATTTATATTTTTTTTATATCTTTTTATATTTATTTAAAATGTTATTGTAACTAATGCGTAATGCGGGGTTGTTTGGTTTGCAGTGTTTTTCATTTGCTATTTTTCTGAGATCTTTTCTGATGGTCTTGCATTCTTCATCAAACCATTTTTCAGCATTTCGCCTTTTAACAGGCCTCCGTTTTTGTTTCATAAGGCCAGCTTTAATAGCTGCCTTATGAAATATCATATTAATGTCCTCAGTGGCCTTGTTTACACCATCTCTAGTAGGGACATATTGGTTTTGGTCATATATCGATATGTCATTTATCAGATCATGTGAGTTCAATGCCATGATGAATTTGTGTCCACTGTCTGGGGCCCATCTGTAGGTAGGATGTACTTTATAAAGTTTACTGGGTTCCCTTTTTGTGTCACTAGTTTGACCTGATAATTTGAAGAACACATTTATTTGGTTGTGGTCTGAAAGAGGCGATTGCTGTCTGACAGTGAATGCACTAATAGTGGAGGGGTCCATGTCAGTGATTGCATAGTCTACTACACTAGAACCAAGAGCTGATGAGTATGTGAATCTGCCTAAAGAGTCCCCTCTGAGCCTACCATTAACTATATACAGGCCTAAGGCTCGACAAAGTTGCACTATCTCCCTGCCACTTTGATTTACTTCCGAGTCAAGGTTGTTCCGGTTGGGGACAGTTGGTGTGGTAAACAGGGGAGACTGACCGAACACATGATTGTTGCCATGTGGGTCAATGATGTCATGTTCAATTCCCCTTCGTCCATTCAGATCTCCAGTAAGAAGCACATTTCCCTGGGCCTGGTAATAGGCTATTTCTGAATGGGGGGTTTCAAAAGTGACTTTTTCAAAATAAGAAGAATTTACTGGGGGAATATAAATAGCACAGAGATATAGATCCCTGTCAGTTATGCCCAGGGTTTTATCTAATCTCAGCCAGATGTACGATGGACCCTTTTTTATTTGTGAGATCTGATGACAAAGATCTTCTTTATACCACACCAAGATCCCCCCTGATGTTCTGCCCTTACGTGTGTTATTCAGTTTTATAGAGGGCACCATGACTTCATTATACCCTGGGGGACAGTGAGTGAGCTGAGCATTTTGATACCATGTTTCTACTAACACAATTACATCAACATCTTTGATAGATTGGATGAATTCAGGGTGTCCACTCTTCTGATCAAAAGTTGAGGAGCGGAGACCCTGAATATTCCAACAGCTAATATGAAATGAACGCATTGATAAACAATCAAAATGAACCTGTAAGGTGAGACAAAAATGAAAAATAACCACAACTGTCTATACCTTACAATACTGAATAATAATGTGAAATTAATTCCATAAATACATGTACTATACGTATATAATTAATACTAATACTAACTATTACTACTAATACTAAATAAAATACATATGCTAATATTACTAGGCCTACTCCTAACTAATAAAATATTTCTGTGTTGTTCTTTTACTAACAAAAAATATAAAAAATTCTTATAATGGGAAAGTGATCTGACTATATCTTAACTGAACAAAAGCCGGGTGCACAGGGTGTGCAGCATCTCCCTGATGTCTCCCAGATCACAGGTAGTAGGGGGAGGGACCATGGCAGTAGTCTGGGCTGCAGCTGCAGCATAACTCTGCTGCTGCAGGTGGGCAGGGGACCCAGGGGCAGGTGCTGATGCATATCTCTGCTGCATGTGGGCAGGGGGGCCAGGGGCAGGTGCTGCAGCATATCTCTGCTGCTGCATGTGGGCAGGGGGCCCAGGGGCAGGTGCTACTGCATATCTCTGATGCTGATGCTGTAAGGGGGACTGGTGGGTAGGGGGTGAGGTGGGTGAAGGTTGCCTCCTCTGGTTGCACTTCACATTGGTGAGGTGGTGGGCACTTGAGAAACTTGGAGTCCAGGCTGAACTGTTGTCTCTCATTACAGGGGGAATTATCCTGGGCCGGCGATATGGAGGAAGAGGAAGTCTGGGATGACCTCTAGTCAAGTCAAGTCAAGTCAATTTTATTTGTATAGCGCCTTTCACAACACACATCGTTTCAAAGCAGCTTTACAGAAGTTCAGCATTAACAGACGATAAAAAATGTAATGTCTATAAAGTCGATAAATCATCATCCTTGTGCAGGGCTCCAAACTGCGACTAAAAATGGTCGCATTTATGACCAAATAAATTTATTTGCGAGTGTAATTTCTGTCAAGGTCGCCATTGGCGACAGTAAAAATTTACTCCCTTTGATTTTAAAATTTGCATTACATTTCCCGAGATACATAACAAAAGTTTATATCAAAAGAAATAGCTGGGAAAACGGAGCTCATTGCAGGAACTAACCATTTAAAAAAAAAAGAGACTGTGAGAAAACACGGTGACAGTAACGAGCATAAAAAATGCACGTGATCACATAATTGCGAAGAATGCTCCACAGACTACACTGTTAGCACGTGCAGTTTTTCTTGCATGCGAGCTGCGGGACGAAAAGGAATGTAAGGAGTTAAAAATGAAAGTATTTGGCACCTGTTTTTCCCCCTATAGGAGCCAGTGGCTCCTTAATTGATTTTTTTGTTTGGAGCCCTGTTGTGGAATTAGATAAGATATGATTCTTTATAGTGTTTAAAAATAATTAAATAATAATTGTATTAATAACCCCAGTGAGCAAGCCGAAGGCGACTGTGGCAAGGAACACAAAACTCCAAAAGATGTTGGTTAATGGAGAAAAATAACCTTGGGAGAAACCAGACTCACTGTGGGGGGCCAGTTCCCCTCTGGCTAACATCATGAATAATGTAAATAAGAATTATTTATAGTTAAAAAACATGATTTAAAAAAATTATTAAACTTATTAAGTGCTAAGGGTCAGTATTTAGACAGTGATTGTGTTTGAACTGCAAGATTAGTGACCAGTGTCTTTGAAGTCCATCCTTGATTAAATTCCAGAAGTTCACTTAGATGCAATTGTCCTTGTTTGGCTGATGAAGGCTTTTGTTGGCAATAATTAGTCTATGTATCCCATTTCAAGATCGTAGTCCATGGTGATGGGGCATCTGAAGTCTCCGTGAGAGGCTGGATACAAACTGGAGCTGACGAACGCTATTTACCTTGGGACTGGCGTCCCGAGATAACAGCAGAAAAGCAGATGGGAAATAATTAGCATAGCTGATGTTCATAATATTAATGCATTATAACTGATTCAGCAGTAGTATAAAAAGTAAGCATTATGTGAATGCTTGGTTAAAGAGATGTGTCTTTAATCTAGTTTTAAACTGGGACAGCGAGTCTGAGCTTCGAACAATATCAGGAAGTCTATTCCAGAGTTTAGGAGCTAAATGTGAGAACGCCCTCCCTCCATTAGTGGACTTAGATATCCTAGGTATGACCAGAATCCTCGAATTTAGTGATCTTAAAGAGCGCGATGGATTGTATGGTGATAGAAGATCCGTTAAATACACCGGAGCTAAACCATTTAGGGCTTTATAGGTCAGTAGTAATACTTTGTAATTGATTCGGTACTTAATTGGTAGCCAGTGTAGAGATGTTAAAATCGGTGTTATATGATCATATTTTCTTGACCTAGTAAGAACTCTAGCGGCTGCATTTTGGACTAACTGTAGCTTGTTTGTTGAGGATGCAGGGCAACCAGCTAATAAAGCATTACAGTAATCTAGTCTCGAGGTCATGAATGCATGAACTAACTTTTCTGCATCAGAAACAGATAGCATGTTACGTAGCTTAGCAATGTTTCTAAGGTGGAAAAAGGCTGTTCTCGTAACAGATGAAATATGATTTTCGAAAGTCAAGTTGCGGTCTAGTATAACACCCAGGTCTTTTACTGTAGTGGATAAAGTAACAGGACATCCTTCTAAATTAAAGTTGTATTGTAAGGGATTTTGTGGGTAGTTTTTTGGACCAATAAGTAATACCTCCGTTTTATCGGAATTTAATAACAGGAAATTACGCGTCATCCAGCATTTTATATCTTTAAGACACTCTGTCAAGTTAGATAAGTTAGTGCTTTCATCTGGTCGTGATGAGATATATAATTGAGTGTCATCAGCATAACAGTGGAAATGAATTCCATGTTTTCTTATAATTTTACCAAGTGGCAGCATATATATTGAGAATAATAGAGGGCCTAACACAGATCCTTGTGGCACTCCATAGTCTACTGACGTTATCTTCGATTTTTCCCCATTTAAACAGACAAAATGGTAACGGTCTAATAAGTACGATCTAAACCAGCTTAATGCCTGTCCCTGAACACCAGTGTAGTTTTGTAGTCGATCCAAGAGTATTTTATGATCTATAGTGTCGAACGCAGCGCTAAGATCGAGTAGAACTAATATTGAGATGCAGCCTTGGTCAGAAGCTAAAAGTAAATCATTTGTAATTTTAACTAGCGCAGTTTCTGTGCTATGATGCGGTCTGAATCCTGACTGAAATTTTTCATAGATATCATTTTCTTGCAAGAAAGAGCACAATTGAGCGGACACAACTTTTTCTAATATTTTAGACATAAATGGAAGATTTGAGATGGGTCTGTAATTTGCTAGGTTATTTGGATCTAATTGTGGTTTCTTAATGAGAGGTTTTATAACTGCCAGCTTAAATATTCTTGGAATATGACCCAAAAATAAAGACGAGTTAATAATATTGAGAAGAGGCTCTTCCACTACAGGTAACACTTCTTTCAGTAGTTTAGTGGGTATTGGATCTAGTAAACATGTTGTTGTTTTGGATGCAATGATAAGTTTATTTAGCTCTTCCTGTCCTATAGTTGTAAAGCGGTGTAGTTGTTCTTGAGGGGCGATACTTGAGGGTGAGTCATAAGACACCATAAAAGATTGTACATTAACAGTTGTGTTTACAATTGTGTTTCTGATGTTTTCTATTTTCTCAGTGAAGAAATTCATAAAATCATTACTACTAAACTGTAACGGAATGTTTTGCTCAGGTGATCTCTGTTTATTTGTTAGTCTAGCCACGGTGTTAAATAAGAACCTTGGATTATTTTGGTTATTTTCAATTAGTTTGCGGAGGTGCTCAGCCCTGGCTGTTTTTAGAGCCTTTTTGTAACGTGACATACTGTCTTTCCATGCGATTCTAAAGACCTCTAAATTAGTTTGTTTCCATTTACGCTCCAAGTTACGAGTTTCTCTCTTGATAGCATGCGTAGCACTGTTGTACCATGGTGCTCTAGTTTTTTCTCTAAACTTTTTTAATCTAATTGGTGCAACAATTTCTAATGTACCAGAGAAAATGGTGCTCAAACTGCTAGTCATTTCCTCTAGTTCATCTGTTTGTTTGGGTTCACTGAGCAGCTGAGATAGATCAGGTAAGCTATTTGAGAATCTATCTATTGTGGTTGGAAGGATTGTTCTGCTTGGTCGATAACGTGGCGCAATATGACAGATTTCAGTGGTACGTAGTATGCAAGTTACCATGTAATGATCAGTGACATCATCATTTTGCGGTATAATATCTATATCGGTTGGATTGGTTCCATATGATATAATTAAATCTAGCGTATGATTTAGGCGATGAGTGGGACCACTGACGTTTTGCGTGACCCCGAAGGAGTTTAACAAATCTGTAAACGCAGCCCCTAACGCATCATTTGTGTTATCTACGTGTATGTTAAAATCTCCAACAATTATTGCTTTATCGACATTGACCAATAGATCTGATAGATAGTCTGCAAACTCTTTTAGGAAATCAGCGTAAGGCCCTGGAGGTCTATATACGGTAGCCAAGGCTAGAGATAATAGGGATTTTTTTCTTACATCTGAGAGTGTAACATTTAGCACAAGTACTTCAAACGAATTAAACCTGTGACCTGTTTTCTGAGTAACATTAAGAATATCTCTATAGATTGTTGCAACACCGCCGCCACGACCAATCAGACGGGGCTCATGCTTATAACAGTATCCTGGCGGAGTAGACTCATTTAGACCGAAATAATCATTTGGTTTAAGCCAGGTTTCAGTAAGGCAAAATACATCAAAGCTATTATCTGAGACCATTTCATTTACAATAACCGCCTTAGGTGTGAGCGATCTAATGTTTAGAAGACCTAGCTTTAGAAATTGTTTTTGTTCACTGATATTGAGATTTTCTGGTTTAATTACAATTAGATTTTTCCTAGATCCTACAGTAGATGTATTGTTTGGCTTTACTAAACGAGGAATAGACACAGTTTCTATATAATGTTCTACATTGGTACTTATATCAATTAAGTTGGGACAGCAAATACTGTGATTTGGACTTTGACTTACTAGTCATATGGTGTGTAGCGTCTTGGAGATGTTGTCCGACAGAACAGCTGCTCCGACTCTGCTGGGGTGAAGGCCATCAGCACGGAAGAGCCTAGGTCGCTCCCAAAACAGATTCCAATTATTAACAAAGAGCAGTCTCTGTTCATTACACCATGACATTAACCATTCATTTAGAGCAAATAATCTACTGAACCTTTCTTGTCCTAGTCGGTACGTGGGAAGCGGTCCAGACACGACGATCGTTGTTTCTGGCGAAGTGCTGCGTACCGACTCGATCAGGCTCCTGTAGTCCTCCTTCAGTACCTCCGTCTTCCGCAGCCTGGTGTTGTTCATTCCCACGTGCAGCACGACAGCTCCGACGCGCTCGTCACCATTCAGGATCTCGGGAACCTGCGTAGAGACATCAAGAACACGAGCACCAGGAAAGCAGTGAGTGCGCACCTTACCTTTGCCAGAGATAGCGCGGACATGACGGACGGTGGAATCTCCGATGATCACGGCGTCGTCGCGCTCCGACTCGCGAAGAGGTGAGAAGCGGTTCCGGGTGGAGATCTCGAAAGCCGGGAGGGGCGGGGAGGTCCTTGGTCTGGTCCTGGCTCGCGTCTTCCGCCATGGAATCACCCAGGGTCCATGGTGATGTGTCGGTGCCGGAGTGAATGAAGCCAGGGAGGATCGCGTCCTGGCTGCTCGGGACCTGTGCAGAGAAACACACGGAGTAGACGAGGTCGGAGTCAAAAAATTATTAACCACTGACCTGTGAGCATCGGCACGTGATGCTTCAAGCGCGGACCGCCGATCTCGCAGCTCGGCCTGTCTCTCTAGCAGGTCGTGGATCTGCCTCTCGACGGATTCCAGCTCCAACTGCACCGAATGTAGTTCAAAGGTGTCTTCACCTGCACACAGAGGCAGCGTTAGACACACATCCGCTATATTCTCCATTATAGCAAATGTGCTATAATGGCGAATTATAGCTTTCAGTTATACAGGTGTAAGTAAGACGATCGATAGGCGAGAGACCACGCGTGCAGTGCTAGCGGGCTAAGACTAGTAGCGGAAGTTCGGAAAGTTGGATATAAGTAGCGATATCAAAGAAATCTGATTGTTTTTTATAAAGAGTAGTATCGGAGATATGTTCACATGTTTGTAAAGTTTAAAATTTAGGTTTATGAACAAATGTGAAAGAAGAAAATCAAGGATTGGGGATCAATTCGACAGAGTTATCCCAGTAAGCTTTAAGGCTCTTATTTAAGGAGGGTGTCTCTCTCTCTCTCTCTCTCTCTCTCTCTCTCTCTCTCTCTCTGTGTGTGTGTTTCTCTCTCTCTCTCTCTCAATTTCAATTTCAATTTTAAAGTACTTTATTGTTATGATTGTGTTTACATACAATATTGCCAAAGCATTAATACACAAAACAGATAATGACAAGACAAATAATAATAATAAAATGGTAACAAATAACAATAAAGATA
Source organism: Moxostoma hubbsi (assembly GCA_032164185.1). NCBI lineage: Eukaryota > Metazoa > Chordata > Actinopteri > Cypriniformes > Catostomidae > Moxostoma > Moxostoma hubbsi. Next base: position 494,194 of record JAVLUX010000012.1, read on the forward strand.
GAATTAAAATAAGGTGCCAGGTAATGAATAAAATAAAAATGATAATAACAATATACACTATACAATATGATATAAAATAAGCATTTAACAGGACATTATGAACATAATAGAATAAAAGTACTGTGACTGAAGTACATTAAGGCAGTGATTGGTTTCTGAAGGTGTGCATCTCAAAAATGAAATTTGCTGCAACTGATGCATGATGGTCCTCATGCATCAGTTCTAATCTCCCCAAGTAACACTAGCATCTGATCTGATCTCCCCCAGTAACACCAGCGTCTGATCTGATCTCCCTCAGTAACACCAGCATCTGATCTGATCTCCCCCAGTAACACCTGCATCTGATCTGATCTCCCCCAGTAACACCAGCATCTGATCTGATCTCCCCCAGTAATACCAGCATCTGATCTCCTCCAGTAACACCAGCATCTGATCTCCCCCAGTAACATCAGCATCTGATCTCCCCCAGTAACACCCGCATTTGATCTGTTCTCCTCCAGTAACACCAGCATCTGATCTCCCCCAGTAATACCAGCATCTGATCTCCCCCAGTAATACAGCATCTGATCTGTTCTTCCCCAGTAACATCAACATCTGATCTGATCTCCTCCAGTAACACCAGCATCTGATCTGTTCTCCCCCAGTAACACCAGCATCTGATCTGATCTCCTCCAGTAACACCAGCATCTGATCTGATCTCCCCCAGTAATACCAGCATCTGATCTCCTCCAGTAACACCAGCATCTGATCTCCCCCAGTAACACCAGCATCTGATCTCCCTCAGTAATACCCGCATCTGATCTGTTCTCCCCCAGTAACACCAGCATCTGATCTGATTTCCTCCAGTAACACCAACATCTGATCTGATCTCCCCCAGTAACACCAGCATTTGATCTGATCTCCCCCAGTAACACCAGCATCTGATCTGATCTCCTCCAGTAACACCAGCATCTGATCTGATATCCCCCAGTAACACCAGCATCTGATCTGATCTCCCCAGTAACACCAGCATCTGATCTCCCCCAATAACACCAGCATCTGATCTCCCTCAGTAACACCAGCATCTGATCTGATCTCCCCCAGTAACACCAGCATCTGATCTCCCCCAGTAACACCTGCATCTGATCTCCCTCAGTAACACCAGCATCTGATTTGTTCTCCCCCAGTAACACCAGCATCTGATCCAAGATGGCGGCGCGGTAGCACGCAGCGGCCACTCCGGATCCAAAATGGTGCTATTTTTGTTTAATAAGCCCAACTTTTGTGGCACATGGACATCGGAGCAACCAGTGTTTGTGTCTACCATCGCTAAACACTACTAAGTTATAAGACTCATGCAAAAACCAAGCTGCATGATGAACTGCGGGAGGCGCTGCAGGTACTCGGCTTGCTACGGAGACCAGGCCTCGAGGCCTCGGCGTCGCCTGATGCCGGTGGCCGGGGGAGAGGACATTGTAAGTGGTGTGCGAGGAAGCACGGAAAGAGGGCAGGGGTCCATGCTAGGCTAAAAACAAACCCTAGCTGGCCGGCTCTCCCGTCTATCCTGCTCTCAAATGTTTGCTCCCTGGACAATAAACTGGACTATATCCGACTCCAGCAGGCTACGCAGCGTGAGTTTAGAGACTGCTGCGTCTTTAATTTCACGGAGACGTGGCTCAGCGACAGAATTCCGGACGCCGCCATTCAGCTAGATGGGCTCGCCTTGTTTCGTGCCGACAGAAATTCATCTCTCTGCGGTAAGACTCGCGGTGGTGGCTTGTGTGTTTACATCAACACGGAATGGTGCAAGAACTCTGTGCTAGTCTCTAGCTACTGTTCATCGCTGTTGGAGCTTGTGACTGGTAGATGCAGACCTTTTTATTTACCACGGGAATTCACCACTGTTTGCATAACCGGAGCTTACATTCCCCCCAGCGCTAACGTTAAGGAAGCGCTCTTTGAACTGTATGGGGCTATGAGCGAACTGCAGAACGCTCACCCCGACGGACTGTTTATTGTCGCCGGAGATTTCAACCATGCGAATCTCAAGACAGTGCTCCCTAAATTCCATCAATATGTGGACTTTGCAACGAGAGGGGCGAACGCGCTTGATCTTGTTTACACAAACATCCCAGGCGCGTACCGGGCGGAGCCCCGCCCCCACCTCGGCTACTCAGACCACATCTCTGTTATGCTAATTCCAGCATACAGATCACTCGTCAGACACACAAAACCGCTTCAGAAGCAGGTGAAAACCTGGCCAGCAGGAGCCATCCCTGCTCTTCAGGACTGTACTGACTGGCACATGTTTAGGGAGGCTGTAACATATGGTGACTCTACCAACTTGGAGGAATACACAGCATCAGTGACCAGCTATATCAGCAATTGCATTGATGATGTCACTTTCTCCAAGACCATCACAACATGCTCCAACCAGAAGCCGTGGATGACTGCGAATGTGCGCACGCTGCTGAAGACCCGAGACTCCGACTCAGCTAGGGCCAAACTGTCCCGACCATCAGAGAGGCAAAGCGCGTACACGCCCAGAGAATCCACAGTCACTTCGAGGACAGCGGTGACAAGCGGCGCATGTGGCAGGGCATCCAGGCCATCACCAACTACAGGACAACATCCGTTGTCTGTGACAAAGATGCCTCCCTTCCAGATGCGCTGAATGACTTCTACGCTCGGTTTGAAGTGCAGAACGACGTGGTGGCAAGGAAGACCACCCCTCCTCCCACGACCAGGTGCTCTGTCTCACCACAGCGGATGTGAGGAAAACTCTACATAGAGTCAACCCACGGAAGGCCGCTGGTCCAGACAACATTCCTGGCAGAGTGCTCAGAGGATGTGCAGACCAGCTGACAGATGTTCTTACCGACATCTTCAACATCTCTCTGAGCAGCGAGGTCGTTCCAACATGCTTCAAGGCCATCATTCACCATCATTCCCATGCCAAAGAAGTCTTCAGTGTCCTTCCTCAATGACTACCGTCCCGTTGCACTCACACCAATCATCATGAAGTGCTTCGAGAGGCTCGTCATGAGGCACATTAAGACCCAGCTGCCCCCCTCACTGGACCCACTGCAGTTTGCGTATCGTCCAAACCGTTCAACGGATGACGTCATCGCCCTAACCCTCCATGTCAAGTCAAGTCAAGTCAAGTCAATTTTATTTGTATAGCGCCTTTCACAACACACATCGTTTCAAAGCAGCTTTACAGAAGTTCAGCATTAACAGACGATAAAAATGTAATGTCTATAAAGTCAATAAATCATCATCCTTGTGCAGGGCTCCAAACTGCGACTAAAAATGGTCGCATTTATGACCAAATAAATTTATTTGCGAGTGTAATTTCTGAGGGCAGTGGTGGCTCAGCGGTTAAGGCTCTGGATTACTGACCAGAAGGTTGGGGGTTCAAGCCCCAGCACCGCCAAGACACCACTGTGTGGCCCTTGACCAAGGCCCTTGATCCTATCTGCTCCAGGGGCGCCGAATCATGGCTGACCCTGCACTCTGACCCCAGCATAGCTGGGATATGTGGAAAAAATAAATAATTTCACTGTATATATGCAGAAATGTATGTATAATGTGTGACAATTGGGCAATTAAATTAAAATTAAATCAAGGTCGCCATTGGCGATAGTAAAAATTTACTCCCTTTGATTTTAAAATTTGCATTACATTTCCCGAGATACATTCCAAAAGTTTATATCAAAGAAATAGCGGGGGAAACGGAGTTCATTGCAGGAACTAACCATTTCAAAAAAAGAGACCTGTGAGAAAACACGGTGACAGTAACGAGCATAAAAAATGCACGTGATCACATAATTGCGAAGAATGCTCCACAGACTACACTGTTAGCACGCGCAGTTTTTCTTGCATGTGAGCTGCGGGACGAAAAGGAATGGAAGGAGTTAAAAATGAAAATATTTGTTTTTCATTGTAATGTTTTTCCCCCTATAGGAGCCAATGGCTCCTTAATTGATTTTTTGTTTGGAGCCTTGTTGTGGAATTAGATAAGATATGATTCTTTATAGTGTTTAAAAATAATTAAATAATAATTGTATTAACCCCAGTGAGCAAGCCGAAGGCGACTGTGGCAAGGAACACAAAACTCCAAAAGATGATGGTTAATGGAGAAAAATAACCTTGGGAGAAACCAGACTCACTGTGGGGGGCCAGTTCCCCTCTGGCTAACATCATGAATAATGTAAATAAGAATTATTTATAGTTAAAAAACATGATTTAAAAAAATTATTAAACTTATTAAGTGCTAAGGGTCAGTATTTAGACAGTGATTGTGTTTGAACTGCAAGATTAGTGACCAGTGTCTTTGAAGTCCATCCTTGATTAAATTCCAGAAGTTCACTTAGATGCAATTGTCCTTGTTTGGCTGATGAAGGCTTTTGTTGGCAATAATTAGTCTATGTATCCCATTTCAAGATCGTAGTCCATGGTGATGGGGCATCTGAAGTCTCCGTGAGAGGCTGGATACAAACTGGAGCTGACGAACGCTATTTACCTCGGGACTGGCGTCCCGAGATAACAGCAGAAAAGCAGATGGGAAATAATTAGAATAGCTGATGTTCATAATATTAATGCATTATAACTGATTCAGCAGTAGTATAAAAAGTAAGCATTATGTGAATGCTTGGTTAAAGAGATGTGTCTTTAATCTAGTTTTAAACTGGGACAGCGAGTCTGAGCCTCGAACAATATCAGGAAGGCTATTCCAGAGTTTAGGAGCTAAATGTGAGAACGCCCTCCCTCCATTAGTGGACTTAGATATCCTAGGTATGACCAGAATCCTCGAATTTAGTGATCTTAAAGAGCGCGATGGATTGTATGGCAATAGAAGATCCGTTAAATACACCGGAGCTAAACCATTTAGGGCTTTATAGGTCAGTAGTAATACTTTGTAATTGATACGGAACTTAATAGGTAGCCAGTGTAGAGATGATAAAATCGGTGTTATATGATCATATTTTCTTGACCTAGTAAGAAGTCTAGCGGCTACATTTTGGACTAACTGTAGCTTGTTTATTGTGGATGCAGGGCAACCAGCTAATAAAGCATTACAGTAATCTAGTCTCGAGGTCATGAATGCATGAAGTAACTTTTCTGCATCAGAAACAGATAGCATGTTACGTAGCTTAGCAATGTTTCTAAGGTGGAAAAAGGCTGTTCTCGTAACAGATGAAATATGATTTTCGAAAGTCAAGTTGCGGTCTAGTATAACACCCAGGTCTTTTACTGTAGTGGATAATGTAACAGGACATCCTTCTAAGTTAAAGTTGTATTGTAAGGGATTTTGTGGTTAGTTTTTTGGACCAATAAATAATACCTCCGTTTTATCGGAATTTAATAACAGGAAATTACGCGTCATCCAGCATTTTATATCTTTAAGACACTCTGTCAAGTTAGATAAGTTAGTGTTTTCATCTGGTCGTGATGAGATATATAATTGAGTGTCATCAGCATAACAGTGGAAATTAATTCCATGTTTTCTTATAATTTTACCAAGTGGCAGCATATATATTGAGAATAATAGAGGGCCTAACACAGATCCTTGTGGCACTCCATAGTCTACTGACGTTATTTTCGATTTTTCCCCATTTAAACAGACAAAATGGTAACGGTCTGATAAGTACGATCTAAACCAGCTTAATGCCTGTCCCTGAACACCAGTGTAGTTTTGTAGTCGATCCAAGAGTATTTTATGATCTATAGTGTCGAACGCAGCGCTAAGATCGAGTAGAACTAATATTGAGATGCAGCCTTGGTCAGAAGCTAAAAGTAAATCATTTGTAATTTTAACTAGGGCAGTTTCTGAGCTATGATGCGGACTGAATCCTGACTGAAATTTTTCATAGATATCATTTTCTTGCAAAAAAGAGCACAATTGAGCGGACACAACTTTTTCTAATATTTTAGACACAAATGGAAGATTTGAGATGGGTCTGTAATTTGCTAGGTTATTTGGATCTAATTGTGGTTTCTTAATGAGAGGTTTTATAACTGCCAGCTTAAATATTCTTGGAACATGACCTAAAAATAAAGACGAGTTAATAATATTGAGAAGAGGCTCTTCCACTACAGGTAACACTTCTTTCAGTAGTTTAGTGGGTATTGGATCTAGTAAACATGTTGTTGTTTTAGATGCAATGATAAGTTTATTTAGCTCTTCCTGTCCTATAGTTGTAAAGCGGTGTATTTGTTCTTGAGGGGCGATAATTGAGGCTGAATCATAAGACACCATAAAAGATTGTACATTAACAGTTGTGTTTACAATTGTGTTTCTGTTTTCTATTTTCTCAGTGAAGAAATTCATAAAATCATTACTACTAAACTGTAACGGAATATTTTGCTCAGGTGATCTCTGTTTATTTGTTAGTCTAGCCACGGTGTTAAATAAGAACCTTGGATTATTTTGGTTATTTTCTATTAGTTTGCGGAGGTGCTCAGCCCTGGCTGTTTTTAGAGCCTTTTTGTAACGTGACATACTGTCTTTCCATGCGATTCTAAAGACCTCTAAATTAGTTTGTTTCCATTTACGCTCCAAGTTACGAGTTTCTCTCTTGATAGCATGCGTAGCACTGTTGTACCATGGTGCTCTAGTTTTTTCTCTAAACTTTTTTAATCTAATTGGTGCAACAATTTCTAATGTACCAGAGAAAATGGTGCTCAAACTGCTAGTCATTTCCTCTAGTTCATCTGTTTGTTTGGGTTCACTGAGCAGCTGAGATAGATCAGGTAAGCTATTTGAGAATCTATATATTGTGGTTGGAAGGATTGTTCTGCTTGGTCGATAACGTGGCGCAATATGACAGATTTCAGTGGTACGTAGTATGCAAGTTACCATGTAATGATCAGTGACATCATCATTTTGCGGTATAATATCTATATCGGTTGGATTGGTTCCATATGATATAATTAAATCTAGCGTATGATTTAGGCGATGAGTGGGACCACTGACGTTTTGCGTGACCCCGAAGGAGTTTAACAAATCTGTAAATGCAGCCCCTAACGCATCATTTGTGTTATCTACGTGTATGTTAAAATCTCCAACAATTATTGCTTTATCGACATTGACCAATAGATCTGATAGAAAGTCTGCAAACTCTTTTAGGAAATCAGCGTAAGGCCCTGGAGGTCTATATACGGTAGCCAAGGCTAGAGATAATAGGGATTTTTTCTTACATCTGAGAGTGTAACATTTAGCACAAGTACTTCAAACGAATTAAACCTGTGACCTGTTTTCTGAGTAACATTAAGAATATCTCTATAGATTGTTGTTAATTGGATTGAATGTAAACGCTTTCTGATAATGAGGTCTTGCTGGAAAAGAGCTGACAGCAAGTGCTGGGAACCAAAGTTCAAATGAATGGAAACCAATCCAGCACATACTCTCATGTGTCTTGACACTCAAGAACACATCATGTACAGGAAACATCACATGTAAATAAGTGTACTGGTGTGAAACTAAACTAGAGTCACCCCAGTCAATCAGTTCCATCACAGTGTGCTTTGATTACACAAGTATGTTTTTATTTGTTTTTTAATTATTCGTATGTGAAGTGTACAAACACATGTTATGACCTTTGATCAGACTCAGAGAAACAATTGCGTGCAGTGGGTCAGGTGTACAAGTCTAAAATCTCATTGGCAGTTTTCTAATTGTGTACAGTTTTTTATTACAATTTATATTATCAACATAATTTGTGTGAGAAGTTTGAATGTCTTAGTCTATTCTTGGTGTAGTGATGGCATGCACATAGAGAAAACCTGATGATCACGTTTTCCAGCATGATTAATGTTCAGAAAGTGTGTCAGGACATCCATGCACAAGAACAGTTTTTACCCTCAGGCCATTTACAACGTGAACAATTACAGTTTTTCTCGATTGCTTAATCACGTTTCTTGAAACTATGCCTCGTATTCTCAAAACAGTAAACACAAATCCATAAAGTCTCACCCAGTTTTCCAAACAACCTATTTTCAGGTCAAAATGAAGCTCTACACTCAAAACCATTCACTCTTGCTGAAAAACCAAACTTTGCCCTCAGACAGGACACACAAGCCCTCAAAATAACACACACTACAACATAGTCTAACACACTGGTGCAATAAATTAAAAACAACATTTCCAAAACTGGTAAGTTATGTTATTTGTGGTTCCCCTCCTCACAAACCTTTTCACATGATGAACAAAAGACACAACCAATGGATACATTGGCACATTTTTATTCATTCATGTACACAGTACAACACAAAAAAAAAAGAAGATTATTCCGCCTCAGCCTCCTGTCTTTTTTCTGGGTCAGGCCAGAGAATCTCATCCACATCACAGGCTATATTAGCCCTAGCCAGGCAGCGGGGGTAAAATCCTCTTGCATGCCTGATCCACCCCTGGCATGCATCTACTGATACATCTAGGCAGGCTTCTTCCATGGCCTGGAGGAGGTGAACACGCATATAAGGTTCTCGATCATACACTTTCCATCGCCATGCCGAAAAAAACTCCTCTATTGGGTTTAGAAAGGGAGAGTATGCAGGCAGAAAGATGTTTGAAAATCTCGGGTTATTGGTAAACCAGTCTCGAACCAGAGCAGCACGATGGAAGCTGACGTTATCCCAAACAACAACGTAGTGAGGGTGGTCTGGTTGTGCTGGTTCCCTGTGGTCCAACTGGAACATATGCTCTCTTAGACCGTCAAGGAAAGCAAGGAGGAGCATAGTGTTATAGGGTCCTAAAATGGCATGGCGGTGGAGTACCCCTCGTTGGCTGATGGCTGCGCACATAGTGACATTCCCTCCACGCTAACCAGGGACATTTACAATAGCCCGATGGCCAATTATGTTCCTCCCCCTTCTCCTTCTTTTGGTCAGGTTGAAACCAGCCTCATCCACAAAGATAATTTCATGGGGAACAGGCCAGCCTTCAATCTCAAAGATTCTCTGCAAAACACATGAAACACAGTAGAGTAAATCACTATGCTGAAGCACAGTTCAAGAGGGCACAAATGGCAGCATAAACTGCTATACTCTGATGGTACACAATACTTCATGCGATATCAAAATTCATACCTGAACATATTCCACTCGTTGGTCTTTCACTCTGTCAGAGTTTCGTTCAAAAGGGACGCGGTATACCCGTTTCCTCCGGAACTGGTGCTTTCGGAGGATGCGGTCAATTGTGGAGAGGCTGATGGCATTTATTCCTCGAAAATGATTATTATCCTCAATCACTCTCCTTTGAATCTCTCGCAGGCGGATTACATTATTGGCAATGACCATGTTTACAAGCTCCCTCTCTTGCTCCTCCGACAAAAGCCTTAGCCTGCCTCCACCAGGTGGTCGTCTCTGTGTCCTAAAAAAATAGAAGCACTCATTACTGTAACTCACACATCCTTTTTACAGGAAAAAATGGAAACATACTGAAACTATCTGTATGCGAGGCAATTTGATGCATTTCTTTATTACAGTAGTACATATTACATAGTGCAACAGTAGATGTGATGTCAAAGCAGAGAGTACAGCACAAGTTACTGTACAGAGCAGTCTTACTGTAAGTACACCTACCTGTTTTCCTCCCTGAAAGTTCTGATGATGGACGCAACGGTGAAGCGACTCAAATTAGGCTGTACTCGTTGCCCAGCCTCCCTCATAGTCATGCCATGGACAAGGACATGATCAACTAAAGTGGCTCTAATTTCATCCGAGACTGCTTGTCTCCTTGCCCTTCCTCCTCCTCCTCCTCCACCACCACCTCCCCCTCGTCTACCTCGTCCTTCACCATGTCCTCTTCTTCCTCCTCTCCCTCCTCCTTCACCACGTCCTCTTCCTCCTCCTTCACCACGTCCTCTTCCTCTCCCTCCTCCTTCACCACGTCCTCTTCCTCTCCCTCCTCCTTCACCACGTCCTCTTCCTCCTCCTTCACCACGTCCTCTTCCTCTCCCTCCTCCTTCACCACGTCCTCTTCCTCCTCCTTCACCACGTCCTCTTCCGCTCCCTCCTCGACCTCTTCCTTCATTTCTTTGTGGATCCATTGTTCCAAAACTCAAATGAACTGACTCTGGCACTTTTATGTGTCTTGAAAGTTCTGATTGGTGTGTGTTAAATTGTGACTCTTAGTGTTTTCACCTGGGTAATTGTGTGCTAATTGAGCTGAAACTATGCTGACTTGAGTGAACAATATTGAATGCTAGTGCTTTCTAAATGACCATGTGGTGTAGGCAATGAGAAATGAAGGGATTTGTGTGTAGAGTTTTGCTGTGACAGTTCAACAAATCTGACTAATGTGTCAAAACAGGGGAATAGTGTTCATAGTTCAGTGAAATGGGTGTGCTTTTTGATAAATGGCATTATGGTTTTGAAATTTTAGTTCAAAAGCCTGGTTATAGTGTTTAAGCAATCGAGAAAAACTGTAATGTGATTGACAGGTACAATACATCTTCATAACCAGCATAATTAGCCACATGCCACTGTTAAATAAACGTGTTGAACCTCACCATGTATAAACATTGTTTTTTAGGATGTGTGTTCATACCGGTCACAAAATTGAAAACTTTTGTTTCATTGCTGCTTTCAAAGGAAACCCTTCAGAGAGAAACTCCTGAAGCACACGTAGAAAACTGAAAGAAAAGCCAGTCAGATGGACATAAACATAAAATACTGAAAACTGTTTTACAGGATACACGATACATCAAATTCTCAATTTAAGCAGGCGTCTCTTTGTATGTAAATAAAGCCATGATCAGATATTCTGACATACTTTACAGTTTTTGTAAGGCACGCTTAATGAAACCGGGATCCACTTGATCTTCATCGTCACCTTCTTAGCACACGAGTCTTCTCTTGCAGATGTCTCAACACTTTTTCATTTGTTTCACACATTTTTCACACCCTGTGTAAAAACAGTTACCACAGATCTCATTGAAAGACCCCAAACTCTGTTGGATCAACATTTATTCACAGATGATAGAAAGTACTTGAATAATTATGAATCTCTATTGAACCTGTGTGAAACTCTCTTCAATCAGCAATCAGTCCTCATCATCTATAAAAGATGCCACCACTGTGTTGCTTGCAAACATGGATGAAAGAGGACAAAGGCATGGAGAGTAAGAGGCCATGGCAGTAACTGCAGATCAGGGGGCATTTACAAACATCAACAGTTTGGCAAGTATTGATCGAGTCCTTAAACCATGTCAGAATGAAGCAGTTGCACAGAGATCCAGTCCAGAGAAACTCTGACATCATGACGATCGAGTATGTGCAGGTACGGATTTGTTACTGTAATGTCTTGTTATACCACACAGTTACATGCAACTGGAGTCACTTGATTTATGAATTTGCTTTTTTTCTTCGAGAATAATGGAGCTTGAAGCTGAAGGGGCACACCACAAATTCATTTATGTGGATGAAGCCGGCTTCAACCTCTGTAAAGTGAGGAGATGCAGGAGGAACATCATTAGGCAGACTGCCACTGTTACAGTGCCAGGTCAGAGGGGCACCAATATCACCATGTGTGCTGCCATCTCTAATGATGGTGTCTTTTGCCACATGCCAACTATCGGCTCATACAATACAGAAAACCTCATCACATTTCTTGATGCACTGAATGAAAGACTGGTTCCACCCGAAGAGAGAGGGCCTTTGAGGCCTGGCATGACTCTCTATGTCATCATTTGGGGCACTGTTGTGTTCCACCACTCTCGCCTTATGAATGAACGGTTTGCAGCAAAGCCCCGTATGATGACACAATTCCTCCCTGCATACTCTCTTTTTCTGAACCCAATTGAGGAGTTCTTCTGTGTATGATCACCGGCCATATGAGCAGATGTCCCTCCTGGAGGCAATGAATGCTGGTTGCCTGGCATTAGGTGCAGAGGACTGGCATGGATGGTATTTCCCTCGGTGCATTGCAAGGGAAAACATTCACTGCGATGTTGGGAATCTGTGGCATAATTGTCAGGAACGATTGGACTAAATGTGAAGTTTGGAAAATGTCTTTATTTAGTTTTCTAGATATTTCCACCCATTTGTTTCTTTTGTTTGAAGAGTTTCATTAAGTTCATATTGATAGCTGTATTTTGTTGTCCATTGTGTAATGATTGACAGAAAGAAGATATTAATTTGACCACAAGTTGTGGTGTTTGATTTTCATGTTTCATGAGTGTTAGTCATTTTGGCCAGTGAGCTTCAGTTTTAGTCTGAGTCTTTAGTCTAGTCTCTGTGATTTCAGAGTGCACAAATGTGTTTAAGCAATCGAGAAAAACTTGAGTGTGTGTCTGTATATGTGTGTGTATGTGTGTGTGTCTGTGTGTGTATGTGAGAGAGAGTGTGTGTGTATGAGGGAGTGAGTGAGTGTGTGAGTGTGTGTGTGTGTGTGTGTGTGTGTGAGAGAGAGAGTGTGTGTGTGTGTGTGTGTGAGAGAGAGAGTGTGTGTGTATGAGGGAGTGAGTGAGTGTGTGTGTGTGTGTGTGTGTGTGTCTGTGTGTGTGTGTGTGTGTGTGTGTGAGAGAGAGAGAATTTGGGCGGCAGCTGCTTGAGGGTGTTATAATGAACCCCACCCACACAAGACTCTCATTCTCTTCACAGTCACTGTCCAGAGCTGTCACACAGGTAAGCACATCTCTAAATCACAACTTTTTGTTCTACTTTATTTCTACAGGATTTGAACACTTTCATCTGTACAGAAATATATCCGATGATGGTGCGCTCCATCTCTCAGATGTGTGTACGCTTTGAGGTCCAAACATCTGAGTGCACATTGAAAATCTGCTAAATAAGCAGCTTAAACTTGTGAAACTATTTCAGATTCTGCAGTTTTTATAAGTTCATGTGCTCAGATTGAAATACACAAGATCTCTTTGGAACATCCTGAAATCACGCTGGAGAAATCATCAGGTTTTCTTCATGTTCATGCTGTTATTGCGTTGTCACAGGTGGACTGTATATTGTGCAGTAATGCTCTTGGTTAGTTGAGGTTTAGATTTTCACACACACAAGATACAGTGCATTTATTTATTTATTTATATCCTTTATTTAACCAGGAAGGTTCCATTGAGATAATACAATCTCTTCTTCCAGGGAGTCCTGGTCAAGACGGCAGTACATAGTGCAATTGTGATAGTTTCATAATAAAAACACTAAAAATGAAAAGACAAATACTCAAAATATACAAAGAGAGAAAAATGATATTTATACAATCGGATCAATAAAGACAATTACAATTATCCTGTTTGTAAAAGATCTTTAAAAGTGCTCAAAGGGGGAAGTATATTTAAATTGATCATATTTTGCAATTCATTCCATGCCCAAGGAGCATAAAATGAAAAATCTTTTTTACCAAATTCTGAATGTACCCTTGGGACTGTCAGCTGAATTTGAGTTGAAGATCTTGTGCAGTAGCTATTTGTACAATAGGTTAAAAGATTAGAAACATAAGGGGGTAATTTACCAAAAAGTGCCTTGGCAATAAATACAAACATATGCAATTTTGTCCTGTGATATAAGGACGACCAAGCGAACGATTCATACACAATACAATGACAAACAAAGCGCAGTGCAGCGTGATAAACACAGTCCAGTTTCTTCAGGATGCAGCTGAATGCATGTATAATAGATCACCATAGTCCATTACAGATAGAAAAGTACACTCTACTATTTTCTTTCTAGCCCCATAAGTGAAGCATTTTTTTAATCGATAAAAGAATCCCAATTTTGGCCTTAGCTTTTTCAACAAGTTATCAATATGTACATCGAAAGCTAATCTTTCGTCAAGCCATATACCTAAATATTTATAAGAACTAACTCTTTCTATGGATGTACCTGCTAAAGTCGATATCGACAGATCCGCTATTTTAGAGCGAACACGACTAAAAATCATATTTTGTCTTTTTTGAATTTAAAAACAGTTTTAAATGTAATAATGAATGCTGCATTATTTGAAACGCATTGATTTAAGCACGGAGCCGCTGTATAGATAATTGTATCATCAGCATACAAATGAGTTTTAGCTACATTTATACCTACATCATTAATAAAAATGGAGACTAAAAGGGGAGCTAAAACAGATCCTTGTGGAACATCATTGTTAACTTTAAGAATAAATGAGCAATAATTGGGTTCGTTCAGAATGTATGCCGGAGTCTCTTTAATAATAAATGATGATCTACAGAATCAAATGCTTTTGAAAGATCAATAAATAATGCTGCACAAGACTGTTTACTATCTGAGGAATTAATAATATCATTTGGGACTAACAGCTGCTGTACTATGGCCTGATCTAAAGCCTGACTGATTATGTATATCATTATAAGATAAGAATTGTTTTAATTGATCATTTACCAAAGATTCAAATACTTTAGCTAAGACAGGCATATACATGTAGTTCCAGACCGAAAGGATCTCTGAAGCGAACTGCACACTGGCTTATTAAGGGAGAGTGTGATGCGAGTAATGCAACACTGAAGCTTTGATTTCTGGAGATCATGAACTGAGAAAATATGAATCTGACTGCAGGACGCTTTGGATAACAGTATCCATCAAATGCATGTGAACAATCCGGTTTCTGAATGACATCAGATCTGTTATTACTGACTGAATGATACGAATCTGAAACATGTTCCAGTTTTCTCATGATCGGTCATTACTCTGATTTGGTTTCATTAGTTATTTGACAGATACTCTCATACACAGTCATTTACTACAAATGTCACTCTTTAGAATTGTTTTATAATTCTAAAACTGCTAAATTATGTGATGTATATTTTATTAAAATGTAGAAAATAAGATTGAAGTAATTTATCACATAATTGATTAATCTCAAGATCTTTCTTTAGTTAACTAGATTCATGTCCAATATAAAGGGACAGTTCACCCAAAAATATCCATTCTGTCATTTACTCCCAGATGACATATACTCACATTATATGTTTGTTTGTTTGTTTGTTTGTGAAAGGGTGAGATCATGTTTCCGTGGCCTCACAGTGGAATAACTCTCATTCTTTCTTATTAACTGTTTATTTACACTAATGTAACAGATCAAATTGCATAAATATGAATAACAATGAATAAAATAAATCAATTAGTTTCAATAAAACTTTGAGACACATTGTCCCACATCAGGACAGGGTGAATGTTTTTGCCTGCCTCATGAAAACGTCCTCGTCAATCTGTTCTTCAGTTCGGATGATTTCAAAATCGCAATCTTCATATTGATCATGCTTGTGTAACTGCAATATGTTTCATTATATTATATGGATAATATTTCTGTAGTTCCCAAACCAGACGCGACGCCACAACACATGATAAAAGGCATCTTTTCCATGTTGAACAGAGTTTTTGTCCTCACCAGCTGTGATGAGACAAGACGATCGATTTTTTTTAAAAAATGCTTTCAGTTTCTGCATGCAGCGCCGGTCAGCCCAAATGGGTCAAGAGTGATTCTTATCGTAGTACATTAAAGCCGGCATCTCACTTCAGCCGAGGCTTGATTTGAAGGGATGGCTTGACTGGACACGATGACTTGATGTGACCGCTCAACTGGATGAGAATGGTTTCAAACCTCGAGCGAATCACAGTGGATTAAGCATGTAAATATCAAGTGATAAAATGTATCGTTTTCAAATGACACATTGGAGTAAAAGTGTTTGTACATCATAACACAGCAGTGTGTGAGTAACAGAGTGAAAGCAAAGTGTTCATAAAGTCCCAATGAGCCATTGTACTGATGATTTGTGATGTGATGTGAAAGTGAATAATACACACAGGTGTTGTAGCGCCTCTAGTGTTCATTTCACCAGAACTGCAGCGAAA